>QFFB01005914.1:0-11862 GCA_003316465.1 Ramaria cf. rubripermanens
ACCCTTTTTAGTGCAGGGTCTTTCAACATTGGGATTTTATACCCAGTGTGGACGGTTCTGACAGTACCCCTGCTACCACTGCAAACTCTTCCACACTCCTCCCTTCAGCCACTTGAACCTCACTTGATACATCTGCCCAACTTTCCTCCCTGTCCCAAAAATAGTACCTGTCTTGGTTGTGAATTACACACTGTTTGATGCAAAGTGTGCTGAATTACCAATGTCCATGAGCTGCCCAATGCTGATAAGATTGTTGGGTGCTTCAGGCACATGCTTCATGTCATAGAGTTTGGCATTGAAGATGGTGCTGCCAACTTTGAATACAAGTGGCAATGTTCCTTGTCCATACATTTTGAGTGTAGTGCCTGGTGAAATTCCATTGATAGCTGAGCATTCTTTAGTGTAGGTGGAGAAACTGTGATAGTTGTGTACAATGTGTGTTGTGGCCTCTGAGTCTGCAAGCCAATCTGATGCAAAGGTAGTGATGAGGACTGTGTCATTAGTACACATGCAAACTTGGCTTCTTCAGATTGTTGCATGGACTCATTGCCCTTTGACTTGTACCAAATCAACACCTGCCGCCTCCCTTTGCCTAGCAATCTTTCACATAGTGTCCCTTCTTACTGCAGTTCTGGCACTTTCCTCTCATGGCTCCTGAGTCATCCTGTGACTGTAATGCCTTCAGCACTGTTTGCTGGGCTGACCCTGCTTGCCACACCCTATCTTCATCCAGAATCCTGGCTATCAGGACATCTGACAATATTGCAACATTGTTAGCATTAACTGCAGTGATGTATAAGGACCAGGAGTCTGGAAGGGAAGTGAGTAATTTGAATATCTGTGACTAGCTGTCCACAGGCATGTAGTTCCTGGTGGAGTCCATGGAGTTTGTGGATGTGCTCTTCCATGTTGGCACTGTTCTTGGCAAAGGTACAGAAGAAATCCCACTGGAGGTTGATGATCCCTACTATACCCTTGGACTCAATTATGCCTTGTAGTCTAGTCCAAATAGCACTGCTTGTCATGAATTGATCAATATAAACAAGATACACATCGGAGATATGCAAGTAAATTTCCTTCCTTGCCTTCTTATCCTTCTTCTTCCACTCTGTGATTGCCTGCCCCTCTGCTGCTGTTACATTCCTTAGGTCTGCTGGTTCAGGTTCTACTTTGGTACTGAGAGTGATGCCCCAGAGATCTTGGTTGTCAAGGATCCACTTGAGGTGGCAGTGCCAAGCTGAATAGTTATTACCATAAAGTGGATCAACCTTGTAGGTGCTAGAGCCAGCAACAGACATTGTAGGTCAATTGTAATGGATATGGGAGTTTGGTGTTCTTTCAGACAAAGAGTTTCAGTATAGTAAGATTTATTTTGAGATATTTAGTTATAGCTGGGGCCCATAACCTGTAGGTGAAAGTAGATCAAATGTAGTGAGTTTGGTAGAGAGTAGTAACTGTAGGTCACTCACTGCTCTTATGTATAAGAGATCCACTCTAAATATATATTTATCTACTTGTCCACTAGTACTTTGTCTACCTTGTATTCCCTGTGAGATATTGTCCACTAAATTCTTTGTCTCATTGTCAAGATGCATCATTCATTGCACCAAAGTGCTGAGCTGATTACCTCATCCTAACAAAAACTCAGTGTATACAAAATATGTCAGTGAAGTAACTGGGGTCTGGAACATGCAAATCTCTATGTATGCCTTTGGTGCTTCATATTCAACTTTATATATAATGTAGATACATGCAATATAATACTTGAAATCTCTGATTCCCTTTTATTATAGCTTCTTGTAGCATCTGGAGAGAGGCAATAAGAGTTCACCCCCCAGAGATATCATAGGTGTAATAAAAAATCAAGGAGTAGTTCTTGTTTATGGTACACATAGCAAGATATCTCTGCTCTACCAAGAATATACATGGAGATTTGCATGTTCTAGAGCTTATTTACTTTAACTGACATAATTTGTATATACTGCATTTCACACTATAAAAATGGTATGCATTTGTAGAAAAATATTTGGAGGTTAATATCTAAAATTTCTAGCTCTTAATCTGTAGTTGCAGTTGTGCTGTGGCAAATTTTTGTTCTGGAAGTATTCTAGCAAATTTCAAACTCCGCCTTCAGTACCCGAAACAGCTGTAAGTATGATGTAACGCCGCGGTGGCAAAAAATTCTGTCTAGCTCACAGGCTTGTGTCAAAGGTGGATATCGGCAACAGTGCTGTCAAGATACAACGTTGAAAGAGTTTACTGACACGTTATCGCTCAATAGGCACCCCTTCGGCCGACTTTCTCCTCCCTCCCTTAGAAACAAGGCCTCGTCTGCCCATCGTCGTGTTTTTGTTCACACATTTCTCTCTGGACACAGCGATCCGGGACCTCACTTTGAACATAGACATGGTGTCTTCGACAGTGAATGTAAGTTCTTTGCCTTTGCGGACGTCCCACAGGCCGTCAAGATTTATCGATATGCTGGCAGGTCGTGCGCTACTCGGCGCTGCTGACAGGCGTGTTTTATGGCATTGTGCACCGACGCACATTGCAAGCACAGGAGAATGTGAAGAAGGAGAAGCACGCTGAGGAAAGACATGAGGAACTGTTAAAGCGGGCGCAGCAAGCCTGGAGAGACAGGCAGGCACCTAAGAAAGATGACGGTTAGTGAATTAATCTGCGTCGCTCGACGTTTCACCATTTTCCTTCCGACACTTGTGCTCCTATGGAGGGTTGGCATGCTGATATCGTCCCGTTCTGCTATAGTGATCACCAACCCGGAAGACCCGAACTTTGACTTAGAAAAACTTCTTGCCAAGTGGGAGAAGGATTCCTAGATTGTGTGACCATTGGTCTATCAGCTGTTAGGATGAGGTTTGGACTGCACTAGCTGGTGTATTTATTCCCAGCGGTTGCAGCAGGAAGTGTATAGAATTGCGAGATTAGCCGCATATTTTTTACCAACAGAGCGTGTACTTGGAGCTGGTTGAAACTTCAGCTCTGACTGTAACGAGGGCAGTTACGACTTATCCGTCATCTTTTATTAGGCTATTCAGTCAGGCTAACGACAGCTGATGGTTCTAAATGCTGTACACACTATAATGCAGGGCCCTCGGTTGAATGGAATGCAGTTAGTAGGCTATCATTAGCAAAACTAACCTTTTGTCTGACATTTGTGCGACAGCACGCTGACTCTTGTCGTGACGGGGACGTGGAAAGAGCATGCTGTAAAAGCCCTGCCTGTAAGGGAGTGACAACGCCAGATTCCTGTAATGGTGGATCATTGGGACTACAGAAGGGTTGTGTTCTGTGCGGGCTGTCGATGAAGGAGGGTGTAAATCAGGTCCATGTTGTGGTAACAACAAGGCAGTGTCTAAAGGGAGTTCTTGCTGCATCAACTAGGCTGAAACTAGTCATTGGCAATGCATGGGTCTAGTTTAATAGGAACTAAGGAGTAAGCAACGACGCCTACGAAATACCACGCGGCGTCTGCATAGCAAGTGGAAAACAGACTCAGCACGTGAACGCGTCTATAGTCGCGTCTATCTTACTCGCGTCTTCCACACTTCACATCTTTAGTCAGGCTAGTAAGTCTATTTTCCATTTACTTGGGAACAGGTAAATCTGATCCTTGAAGTAACCACTGTCGCCTGCCAAATTTCAACCTGAGTTGACGTATTTTTCTCATTGCTACCAGCACCTGGCTTTGACCAAGAGCGCACTCCACCTCATCTTCGAAGCGTTTTGTACGGTTGAAGAGTGTTAGAATTGCTATGAAGCCAGCAGGGCCTCTTACTCTAGATGATGAAGACGAGGCCGTGGCTGAGGAGGAAAACAAGATTATCAATGAGGTATGTTTCCTCAACTCGGGTGGCTCTCTCAGTATCTGTGTCGTCTTTTCCATTGCGGTTGCAACTAGAGCGAGAATTTATCGCCTTCTTATCCTAAGCACGACACTTATATGCAGCGATTCCTTCACGGCGATCGATGTGCCTTGGTTTCGTTGTTGTGTTGCATTTTGCGACCTACGACTTGGATGCGCCAATCGTATTGACCTCTCTCACTATGCTCTTCCTAGGAATACAAAATATGGTGTGTGGTCTCTCATTGAAGCTCTATGTGGCTCCCAATTCGCCCTACAGGAAAAAGAACGCACCCTATCTTTATGACGTTGTCATCACGCACGCGTTGCAGTGGCCCTCGCTCACCTGTCAATGGTTCCCTGATCGTGAGGAGTGAGTCATTGCGAGCCCATTCTCATTTCATGACTGAGGATTTCATTTGCCTGCCTGATTGATAACGATTGACGCCATACTTCCCTCCCGGCGAATGAAATAATACATATCACAGTCCACCCAATAAACCCTATACGACCCACCGCCTTCTATTTGGGACACATACTTCTGGTCAGGCCCAGGATTACCTCCAAATCGCCACCGTACATCTTCCGAAGCGAGACGAAGTGGCACTTGATCGCGAGGACTATGATGATGAGCGGGGAGGTAAGTCCTGGTGTGCCTTCAATTGAAGATGCTAGTGTCGCCTTGAAGTTCCTTGAATCTCTTCATTCCACGTTCCTATGACGTTTCAACGGCGTTGGCCTGTCGTACACTAATTGATCAACACAGAGCTAGGATCGCACACCCTCACTGGGCCACGAATTCAAATCATACAGCGCATTAATCACGAAGGGGAGGTGAACCGAGCACGGTACATGCCTCAGAACCCCGACCTAATTGCTACTAAAGTGCGTGATGTTTTCCCATACTCATGTCCTTCCTAGTACATCTTTACCGTCGTGTGTCGCTTCGTTGTCTATGGCTACCCTAAACTAGCACGGGTACTAAACATATTTCGCAGACAGTTTCCGGTCAGGTTTTCGTCTTTGATCGCACGAAACATAGCTCAGAGCCCGAACGTGGGGGATTGTGCAAGCCTGACTTGAGGCTCACCGGCCAAACCAGGGAAGGGTACGTACTACACAATGTCATGTTTCTGTTGTCCTGCTCATTGAATACACCCTAAAATACATTTACATCTCTTAGGTTCGGGCTAGCCTGGAACCCGGTGAAAGCAGGCGCCATCCTGGGTGCCAGTGAGGATATGACAGTATGCCAATGGTGTGTCGTTACCTGAGTGTCTTTGTCTGCAGGCTTAAGCAGGAGCAGGGATGTGAATGCATACACCAAGGCGAAGTCGACGTTGGAACCAGTCTCGGTATATCGAGGTCACACGTCAGTGGTAGGTGATGTAAGCTGGCATGCAACGAAGGAGCACGTTTTTGCGAGCGTGGGCGACGATCGTATGCTGTGCATGTGAGTGATTTATCGCCGGATACTGCATTGACGCTAAGGACGATGGAAACTGGGACAAATACTGTCAGCTGGGACACACGCGACCCTAAAACCCCGACCCATCGTGTCGAAGCTCATGAACGTGAGATCTTGAGCGTGTCCTTCAGCCCCGCTAGTGAGCATTTACTTGTCACTGGCAGTGCGGACAAGGTGCGTGATCGAATGGCTCGCTCTGATCAACCCTCATAATCGTCTATGCAACCTTTGACTCACATCTTCATTCATGGACTGTTCTCAATATAGACGATTGCGCTATGGGATGCTCGGAAGTTGTCGCCAGTCCAAAAATTGCATTCCTTTGAATCACATGACGATGAAGTACTGCACCTCGCTTGGTCGCCTCATAACCCGACCGTGTTCGCAAGTGCGTCGAGTGATCGACGGATCAATGTGTGTACCCGTTCATTCTTCTCCATCGATGACCGACCTCTGAGCAACTAACAGGTGTGGGACCTGAGCCTGATAGGGGTCGAACAGACGCCAGAAGAGCAAGAGGACGAGCAACCCCCTGAGTTAGTGTTTATGCATGGAGGTATGTCCATATGACCTGCAGCTCGTCGGTACTAAAGGATATGCGTGGACGCAGGACACACGGCACGCCCAACGGACTTCTGTTGGGCACCTGGCGAACAAGAGACATGGACGTGCGCGAGCGCGAGCGAAGACAATGTCGTGATGGTGTGGGCGCCAAGTATGCGCGTCTGGGCAGGGGAGGAAGTCAAAGTAGAAGAGGCAGAACTCGAAGAGCCGGCGCCAATGGAGGACGTTGAGGATGAAAAGAGCGCCAACGGGAATGGCAGTGGCCACGGTAAGGAAGAGATGGAGATAGAAAAAGAAAGCGTACAGGCGAACGGAGGTCTGAACGTGGATGGCTAGGAATCGTGCGAGGCGGTCTGCATTTTGGTTCGTGGTGTACATGATGTATTAAGCTGTGCAGTTTCAACCGTAACATGCCAAATCCAGGCGCATCATAAGAATAATAGTCTCGCAATCTCGAAGACCACTGTCTCTACATTTAGCATCTGACAGACAGGGTCTGAGGGAACTTACCTCCTCCAAAGACGACGAAAATAACAATGCCCAGTGCCCATAGTCCTAACCAAATGTAAGAACCGCGACAAACACTAAGTCAAAAGTCGAATCACCTACTGGGCTGCGCTTGGCAGCGATTTCGGCACGCGAGGGCTTTGTAGGGTTCTTACCAGCGCGGACGTTGCTGTTGAACGCGGCGTTCTTCTGACGTATCTCAAACGCCGTGGGCTATCCAGTAAAGTTTCAGTTGATACAGATCTAGAACTTTTGTTAGGATAACTGACCATGGTGGATAATTGCTGGTCGCGTTCACTTTGTGGACGTGGCAATAGCTGTAAATGGAGTAATCCGGGCGCTTACACCAGCATTTTTGGCTGCGCGACCTCTCCCTCAATGGGCAAAAAGACAAACCTCAAAGCCACTTTATCAAACTTTCAAGAGAAGCAGCGGCGCACGCAAATCCAGAAAGCCAAAGATGCCTCAAAGAAGGATATTCTTAAAAGGTCCAAATCCAGCCCCAAGTCTAAAGGCAAACGCTCTACGCAGTCCCGCATGTATTCAAGCACAATACCCATGACAGCCTCTGACATGATTCTACTTATTGGTGAGGGAAATTTCTCCTTTGCAAGAGCCCTTTTCGTTTCGGGACACGAGACTCTTGCGCATTTGCCGCCGTCCAACGTAACGGCGACTACGCATGATTCAGAAGACGCGTGCTACGAGAAATATCCGGATGCTCGGGAGATTGTGCAAGAGTTGAGAGAGAAAGGCGTTGCGGTGATATTTGGTATAGATGCCAGGCGGCTGGAGACATGTAAGGAGCTGAGGAAGCGGAAGTGGGAAAGGATTGTTTGGAATTTTCCGCATGCAGGTGCGTCAACTTTTGGCGTGCTTCAGTCGTGCATGACTCGATGTTTTTATGATGTATTGTGTGACAGGCAAGGGTATATCCGACCAGGATCGCAACGTCCTTTCAAATCAGCTTCTGATCCTTGACTTTTTGAAGTCAGCAGCCTCACTTCTCGAAAACGGTGCTGTCCCGCTAATGGCATTCCGAAACCCAAGTAAAAAAAAAAGCGCCGAAATGGATTCTGATGAGGACGATACCCAAGGTTTACATCTGGGGGCAGACAAAACGTTAGGAAGTCCCAAAATGAAAGCGCGTGGAACAGTTCTTATTACCCTTCGCAATGCGCCTCCGTATACGCTATGGTACGTGCATTGAATACTATCTCCCTTGCTGGCCGACTTGTTTATGCTGACCTTGTTTATGCAAACTACTTAGGGATGTACCTCGCCTAGCGAAAAAACCTCCTCCGCCACACGTGTCCTCTGTCTCTCCCTCAATCCCACACCCTCGATATGTCCAGTTGCGCTCCTTTGTGTTCCGGCAGAGGGACTGGAAGGGGTACGAGCACCGTATGACGAAAGGATGGGTTGAGGGTGTTACGAGGGGGGGTGATTCGGGATTTGATAGGGTGGAGGACAGGACATGGGAGTTTTACTTAGCAGATTAGATGAACCATACTGTTATTGTTGACAGGAATGTAATAAATTGCCTACGAAACGAGTGCGCAGACACTTCAACGGAATGAATCTTGTCCTTTACGATGGGAGGGGAGGGGGCTAGCCACAAACAGGAGAATACGCTCGCATAATATTAATTGTACGTCTGTCCTGCACAAAAATTTTTTTTTGATAATCTTCTTATGTAAACAACCAGCAGAGAGTTAGACTTGTGACCAACGTGTTCTACTAATTATGTCGCTGCGTCGACGTTGTATACACCGAGGTTTACTAGCGACAGGACGGTCACGAGTTAGCCTAGCAGAGTCTTGATATATATGATGCGACATATACAGACTGAAAATTCAACGTCGATATCGCCGATCCTAGCAAGTGTAATAATCCACGGGCCCTACTTCAACCCAATCTCTTAGAGACGTCCTTATATCCCTCCCACTTGCCCACCTCATCATTGATGTCCAGCATTCTTGTCCCGTAGAAGATATGTGCGTCAGGTTTAACTATCTCCCACACCTTATGGTCAATACGACCCTCCTGATCTCGTGCGAGCAAACCACCCCATATACTCCATGTTTTCTTCTCTGAGTTGTATGATGCAACCCCCGTGCCGCACGCTTTGCACCGATGGCGTGTCTTCCAGTTTTTACTGGGGATCACATAAGTATCGAGTATAGAATCAGCACCGGGATGTGTCCATATAAATGAAGATTCGGGGAAGTGCACAGTATGGATGAAAGGGCAGCCTCAAAAAGTGTACATTCGGGAGGATTAGACCGGCCGCCCAGCTAAGACGATGAGAGAGACGAACCTGTAAGGCGTTGACAATTGCTACAGTGGCAATACGCCGTGAGAATGGGAGGCGATTTAACAACAAAAGTTATTGTACCGCAAAAGCAAGAACCTTGAAGACAGATTCCAGAGCTCTCTGTCATGGCTAGAAAGCTTTCAGAGTAAGTTACGGAAGTTCCCGTGCACGTACGATGGAAGCTACACAATACCCTTGTCTTCGACAGGGGCTTCTAATCCCGAGAATTGATCTAAGTATAAGTGAGGAACGAACTTACACGAGACGAATTGCACCCCCGCACAGGCGCGGCCGCGCCGTTGGCCGACTACATCTCTCAATTCGCTCAACCTTGCCGTATCAAGTTAACAACACCTAGCGTTGCCCTCCACGCACATCGCAGTTCCCTCTCGATGCGCCTTCACGTGCCTCAACGCCTTGAGCCGCACTAACCGCAGCTCCGCGCGCACAGGGTCGGTGTCTCGGAATTCCACATTGCAGTGGGTACCCCACACTGCGACTATTTTCCAGAGGGGCTCACACCTACCTACCTCCTCGCACAGGTAAAAAAACATACGCTCGCTTGCCGCAGAATCCGCTGACCGCGCAACAGATTCTCTATCGTTTGCCCACCCTGTCGCCCTCTCTTTCTTTCTCACACTCTGTCGCAGCATGAACGCTTTCTCATGCGGGTTTTTTATTGCCATGTGCTGCTTCAGTGCGCTTCACGGGCACTCTTCTTATCCTTTCTGTTACATACCACGGTCCTTTAGTTAACCCGGACATTTTTTCTACCTGCTAGCACGGACCATTACTTTACTTGGTCTCTTGTCTCATCGATGCATTATACACACTAAGTCGCCGCATTTATTATTATTATTTGTTTGTGTGTATACTATCACCGATCAGGATGTGGATCAGGTCAGGATGTGGATCACTTGCACATTCCACCACCCCTGGAACATTTGGGGGTGCCAAAAATTATTGACAATTATGATTAACATATTAAGAATATAACTGCGTTTTTTTGATGAAAAAAGGCAGCTGTGTTGGAAGATGGAGGGCTATATATGCAGGCAGCACATGCTTTTAGTCCCCCTATGTGGTTATTCAGCCTTAAAATAATCGGTAAAAATCATATTTCACATGTTGTATGTAAAACACATTATATACATGATGCTGGTCTTAGTACACTGCCTGGTTAGCCAGGTTCACTTTCAAGCATGCAGAGTGTGACAGCCTGGCAGGCTGTGGCGAATGTTAACAATCATGACCAAGTGTGACCAAAAATCACTGGCATCCTGATCCACATCCTGTCTTGCACATCGGATGTCTCTGGCAACATGAACTCTGACTTGATTGGTAATAAAAGTTGATAGGCATATAATTCACGTGCAATTAAAGATTCTCACAAATTTAAAAAAAAATTATTTCAAGTATCTAATTATTTATTAATAAAATGAGGAAAGTGATCCACATCCTGATTGGTGATAGTAGTGACTTTAGTAGCTTTCTTTGGTAATTTTTGGTATTTTGTCATAGTTATTTGGCACAGTTCAAGTAGAGAAATGAGATATATATTTTTGAATCCTTATCTTATCTCTGGCCACTTTTAGATACACCCTGTTGGTGTTGTAAGGGCAACCCTCAAATACTGTGGAGATCACACAGGCTGGCAGAGGGGAAAACCAATGTATATATAAATCCATGAAATGTACAATGAAGGGGGATCTCACCTGGCAGAGGGGAAAACCAAAGATAAAAGTCTAAGGTCCTCCACTGCCAGTGAGACCATATGATACTATGCCTGACTATGATCAGGGCCATCATTTGAACACTTCTCAACCCTATCCTTCACCAATCCCTACTGACCCTGGATGTTGTATGCAAGTCATTTTGCTTCTGGAGCTACTCTGAAGGTGGAAGCAGAGTGGAGTTCCAAACTCTGGAACTCTGGAGGTGTGGGAGTATAGGAATTCAGAGGTAGAAAATAGGGTGTCCCCTGACAACTGTTGTTTCACTGGCATTTTCTACATTAACAGCATCTGACAGCTCTTGCTATGTTGTCATTGCTGAACTCAGTGGTTTGATAGGATGTAACTTTTTGCTCAGATGAATGCCTTCTACTAAATGTTTGCAACATTTGTAATTTTCAATTTTGAATAGCTGCAATTTGAATGAAGATTGCTTATGAACTCCTTTCATTGAGCTAATATTACCTGGAACCAATGTGAGTTTTAGGGTCAGGATACTGGGATTGACAAGTACTGGGACTTTAATGGTCAACTTATTGGTGCTTTCTGAAGCTGGTAACATTTTCCTCTTATAAATAAAATTAATTTTTTCAGGTGTGAAGCCCATGACAAGTAAACATTCCCATGGCACCATCCTTGCTGAAGTCCCTAGTCTTCATACCTTCTTCTGAGTTCTTTATGGCCTCCCCCCTCCCCCACTTTGCTATAGATAGATAATTCAGATGTTGTTGATTTCATCTTTTTCTTACTTCTGAGGTTTTTGGGAGCAACATCCAGCCCCTGATTGGAGCCAAAAAAATTTTTTTTTCTGGGAGGTGAGAAATTCACAATGCAAAAAAATGATTGTACAATGAAGTCATTGCTGATATTGATGGTTTTCATGCATTATAAGACCTTTCTGGCTTCCTTGCCACCACTTTGCTTATCAGTGCTTCTTTGAAAAATTGTGAGTTTCATGACATGTTATGAAATGCAGCTTACTGTTAGAGTTATAGATGTTTTATATTTGTACTGTTGAATGTCATGCTCATGGAGTTTCATGGGTTTGCTTCTCTTACCTTGCATTTAACTAGTGTAGTGCTTAATATTCACATTAGATGCATTGTTCACTTAAATCTTCTTTGGGGGCCATTTTGTTTTTTTGGTCCTTCCTGTCACTTTACATGCCAATAATGACACTATCAACATCCTTGTTTCAAACTGTGTGTTAAGTTGCTGAGAAGCTGAGAGGGAGCAGGCAGGTGCTACCAAGATACTTGACCAAAGGCTGAGGTGGGGTGGGTCAGAGGGACTTGGCTTCAACTTATAGTGCTGTGTCCATGCAGCTGTCTGTCCCTGTATTTCAGATGGGAGGCCTGAAGGCCTAGGGCTACAGATCTATTTATGGAAGAGAGCATGTAACTTAGGGGGG
>QFFB01005931.1:5925-16445 GCA_003316465.1 Ramaria cf. rubripermanens
CTTCTTCTATCCAACTCACCAACTCGCATGACTTGCATATCTTACTAAGCTGCTAACCCCAGCTAGGGTCATACAGTTACTTTTCTGTATTGATTCTCAGTTAAGTAGTTGCTTTTCTACTTAGCTACCCAGACTAACCTTCTAGGTGAAATTTCTACAGAGTGAGATTGTCAATTGATTTTCTTGCCAATTAGCACTCCAATACCTGAGACAAGCTGTTCAGTTGATTTTCCTGTTCAGTGACTTTCACAGGTCGAGTCAAGCCGCTTGCAAAAGCCACCTCCCATACTATCCGTTCGTTATTGCAGTGCATTGACAGATTATCTGGTCAGTCCACTTACAAACTCTCCTGTCAAGTATATTCCTCTTTTTGGAATACGCTTGGACCCTGATAGTGTCCTTGAGCCTACAGACTAATAGTTTATTGTTCAGTGCTGCTAAGAAATGCATTGCCTTCCAGCTGTATTAACTTGGACTGGTTATTACATGGATTGCAACCAAGGTACAAATATTAAATTATTTCTGGAGTTGTGCTGCAGCATTGTTTAATATTCTTGAAGCCTCATAAATGACACGTTCTGATAGATTGAGGTGTTAGCAATAACACCAAAGTCTTGAAGGGTTCCAAAACATGCTCGGTGGTACTTGGCCACAACTGGCTTGCCCACTACAATCTGTTGATTGACTGGGCATTGGGCAGTATTACCTTCAAGACCTCCAAACCAACTTCAGTCCCAGTGACCTTGGCAACTTCGGCTCGCTCTACTACACTTCAGACAAGTGTCCGTGTCCGGTTATATTATTACTTGTTCCCTTAATCCTGTGCCTCGTCTGGGTTTGTTTGTCTCTTACAGTAACTACAGCTCATTTCTATTTTAATGAGAATATCAATCGTATGGTGCAATCTTATATATTTTGCGTTTGATTCTTACTGTGGATTGCATAATGTGAACCACAATAGGGGTCCTTGCAACCCACCCGGTGAATACAGTAAGCCCAAGACGAGAGAATACAACCTGGGCGTCGACCGAAGAACACCATATGAGTCGTCCTATGTTATCTGCATTCACTTCAATTTACCCTAGCACCCACTCTAACTACGTCCTCAACCACCTCGCCTCCAGCCTCTGAACCTCCTCCACCACCTCTGAAGCTGGTAGCACCTCTTGTTTCCCTAGTCAATGCTCCTGTGTTCTTACATGCCAGCTGGCTAGAAGGATCTGAGGTGTTCCAACTTGACCTCATGTCACCCAAACTCCTTGCCCAAGCTTCGACCTCAGCCCAGGACAATCCCAAGCTATCGGAAGGTATATGACAATATGTTCCTGAAGCTTACCATGAGTTTGAAGATGTGTTCTGCAAAGCCTGAGCTGATACACTAGCACCACACCATCCTTATGATCTCAAGATTAATCTTGAAGAAGGAATTGCTCCTCTAATTGGCCCTATTTACTTGCTCTTGGCTTCCGAGCTTAAAGCACTCCGTGAGTTTATTGACAAGCATTTGAACATGGGGTTCATCTGACCTACTTAGTCTCTGCATGGAGCTCCCGTGTTGTTTATCAAGAAAAAGGATAGGTCATTATGGCTATGCATTGACTTTCAAGGTCTTAACAAGATCTCAAAGAAAGATTGCTATCCATTACCACTCATTGCTGACTTACTAGATGCTCCGAAGCAAGCTCGCTTATACACCAAAATTGACCTCAGGCATGCATACCACCTTGTCTGAGTTGCAGAAGGAGACAAATGGAAAACAGCCTTCAGGACTCGTTATGGGTCCTTTGAATGGTTAGTTATGCCCTTTGGCCTCACTAATGGACCTGCTGCCTTTCAGAGGTTCATGAATGACATCTTCGCCGACATGCTCAATGTATGCATGGTGATTTACTTGGATGACAATTTCATCTACTCCAACAACTCATCCTCACATGAGATCCATGTCAAGGAAGTACTTCGGTGACTTCAGAAACATGGCCTATTTGCCCAAGAGGACAAGTGTGAGTTTCACCAAACTATGGTCAAATTCCCTGGCTACATCCTCTTGCCCGAGGGTCTCACTATGGATGAAGCCAAGGTTAAAGTCATCCAAGATTGGCCTGAACCTTGGAAGGTCCATGACATCCAGTCCTTCCTTGGTTTTGCCAACTTCTATTGACGTTTCATTCACAACTACTCCACCATTACTGTACCCCCCACAAGACTTACTCGCAAGGGTACCCCTTGGAACTTTGGCAAGGACTGCCAACATTCTTTCAAGATGTTAAAGAAGGCTTTTACTACTGCTCCTATATTGACTCATTGGATTCCTGATCAACCCTTGATAGTAGAGACAGATGCCTCTGATTATGCTCTCACAGCAATACTCTCGCTCTGAACCTCAGAAGGCAAGGTTCACCCAATTGCCTTCCATGCCCAATCTTTCACTTTGACCGAGCTCAACTACAATGTTCACGATAAGGAACTCATGGCCATCTTTGAAGCTTTCCAGTGGTGGTGACATTACTTGGAAGGCTCAGCTGACCCTGTTGATGTTATTACCGACCACAAGAACCTCAAATACCTTATGACTACAAAGTTATTAACATGTCGACAAGCTCACTGGTCTGAATACCTTACTAAGTTCAACCTCACAATCTGTTTTTGACCGGGTCATCTCAGTACCAAGCCTGATTTGCTCACTAGATGTTGGGGTGTTTACCTTAAAGAGGGGAATAGCAACTATGCCACCACTAACCCTCAAAACTTATGGCCAGTGTTTACTCAACACCAGCTGGCTTTGTCCCTTTGAGCTACTAATCTAGCCCCTACTGTTTTGCGAGCAGCCACCTTACTCGATACCAAGAAGATCTGAGCTGACATCCTTGCAACCCTTGCTTCAGATACAGTAGCCAAGTTACACCTCAGGTCAACCTCGGACCTGAGATAGACTACCAACTCCGAGGGTTTGCTTCTACTTGACAACCGAACTTACATTCCCAAGGCTTTAGACTTATGACTTTGCATACTGCAATGCAAGCATGATCATCTGCTCTTGAGTCACTTTGGGGTCAACAAGACCTTGGAACTGATTCAATGAGACTACACTTGGCCAGGGATTAGATCCTTTGTCAAGGAGTATTGCGAGACATGCACCACTTGTAGGTGCAGCAAGCCTCAACATTACAAGCCTTATGGCTTACTCAAACAATTGCCTGTGCCTGAGAAACCTTGGAATTCCATTTCCATGGACTTTATTGAGCAGCTCCCCGCTTCATCCAGCTTCACTGCTATCCTAGTGATTGTTGATTATTTCACTAAGCAGGTTATATTCATCCCTATGACCGATACCATAACCTCACAAGAGCTTGCTCAACTTTTTGTCCTCCATGTCTTCTCCAAGCATGGAGTCCCTGAGCATGTAACCTTGGACAGGGGTTCCAAGTTTGTCTTGCATTTCTGGCGATCCTTAGGCAAGGCCCTGGATATGAGGTTGCATTTCACCTTGGGTTATCATCCCAAGGGTGATGGACAGACCAAGCATGTTAATCAAACCCTAGAACAGTACCTCCGAGTCTCTGGCAACTATCAGCAGGACAACTGGGCCTTGCTCCTATACAACAATGCTCCTAGTGCAACCACTGGTATATCACCCTTCTTTGCCAACAAGGGTTACCACCCAAACCTTGTGGTTCACCCCGAGCATGACCTTACTTCAGCCCAAGCCTGAGACTTTGTAGTCGACCTAGATGAGCTGCACCAGGAACTTCACCAAACCATAACTGAGGCTCAACAGGCTTACCAAGCCTTGGCTGACGTTAAACAACTACCCACTCCCGAGTTCCCGATAGGATCCTTTGTGTTTGTCAAAGTGTGATATTTCAAGACTACTCAGCCAACCAAGAAGCTCACCAAGAAGTTCTTGGGTCCTTTCAAAATTATTGCCTGAGCTGGTACTCACTCCTTTACTTTGTGACTTCCAGACCACATGTGAGCTGTTCACCCCATATTCCATGTATCCATGCTTAAACCAGCCTTGCCAAACACCATCCTGAACTAAGTCCAACCTACACCTCCTCCAGTAAATATTGATGGCAAACCTGAGTTTGAGGTTTCCGAGATCCTCGACTCCAAAATTGATAACTGTAGGAAAAGCTGCAAGCTGCTATACCTTGTATACTGGACTGGTTATGAAGGTACTGATGAAGAAACTTTGTGGATCCTCACTTCCGAGCTTGACCACACAGTGGAACTAGTATTTGATTTCCATAAGGCTTACCCAGCTAAGCCTGGACCCTTGACCAACTTATAATTTTCTTATCTCTATGACCCAAGGTAGCTTACTTGTCTCAGAAATATCAAAGAAAACCAAGAAAACCATCTTATTACAAGTCTTTTTCCTTATATACTACTCCTTGCTACAATTCTTCCTCTTCATCCAAGTTCACCACCATCCTTAGTAGTTTTTGATAATTAATCTCCCTCCTCATCCTCAGAAACTCCCCATCTGCTGTCCTCCTCAACTTGCTACTCTCCTTGACCTTTTCTGTCAGCCTATCTAGTTTGTACCCCAGCCCCTTGACTGCCTCTAGGAGCTCCCTCCTTCCTTCCTTCCTTTCTGCTTTCCTTTCCACTTTACCCTTCCTTACCCTCTCCACTCAGCTCAACTCCTCCACCTGAACCTCCCCAACCTCGGCCTCCTCGGCCAAGATCACTCCCCACGCCTCCATCCTCCGAGTCCAGTCCTCCTCCTTACCCATCACCCAGTCTTCCTTGCTATCCTCCACCACTCACTTCAACCTCAGCTTCTTCCTCAGCCAAACTGTGACCTCAACCTCCACCTCACTAGGCTCACTCACCTCCTCACTTTGCTTCCACTTCTCCTTACCTGACTCCTTGGCTCCATCCTTGCCCAAGCCTTAGGCCTACTCCTTGCCCTTGCCCCTGGTCTTGCCTTAGCGACAGCGCCAGGCTCTGGAGCACATGACTGAACATGTCTTGCACCAGACACAAGCCCCCAGGTTGATGTCTCCGTAGTTGGAGACAACATACTAGAGGCAAGAGTCCTCGCATTTCTTGCAGGTAGCACACCTGCGCTCAGCCGTGCACCCTACACTCCATTTGGCGATAGCATCCTTGGCCTGGCTTGCACTCTGAAAAGTAATAAAGCCTGCCCTGGTGTACGGATGGTACACCATCTACAGCCAGGTATACTACCCAAGCTGTCAGCAAGGTCCTCTGAGCTCAAACGAAGTCCAAACTTACATTTTTGCCAATGGGCCCCTTGACCCATGGTTTGTGCATATTGATTCCTGAGATGTCCCACACGTTCACCCTAGGCTGAACCTCTGCTGATGTCATTGCAACCTGCATGGGCATGGTCACCTGCATATCATCCTTGTCATTGTCAACAGCAGTGGGCTCAGGGTGAGTGATGTGGAGTAAGGATGGGGAGATGCAGGAGGTGGACATTTTTTCTATTCTGGGGGTGGGATGATGTGACTACTATGCTGGGTCTGCCAGCCCATTCTCTGAGCTGTTAACTAACCTTGGTCATGAGCTGACTCATCAAAGGTGAACTCAAAAAACTTCGGTCCAAACCAGACTGACTCCCAAAAGGCTAACTCTCACCTCAGAGCCGACATTGAATAGCCATAAGAGGCTAACTCAACTACTCTATTACAGCCTCGAGGGTCTTGGCTTTAAAGGGGGAATACTGTCACAATCCGGTTCCTCATGGATCTTTGGTGACCATATCTGGTAACTAACCCCATCCCAAGCCATACCCTGAGCTGGACCCTATCCGGGCCCTTCCTGAAGTAGTCCAAGCCTGAGCCTGACCCCCATTTACTTTATTCTGCTTCCCTGAACCCCATTTCTTATCCGTCCCCAAGCTTCACTATGATCCCCTTAGTTAGTTATGTCCAACCCTGTTTCCCTATTATTTGTATATAAGTCTTGCTCTGTATGTACCTCACTCTTCAGTCAGAAATCAACTTAGATACCCTTCAAATCCTTTATTAGTTTCTCACTCCATCCTCTCTTAGTCCTGCCACTCCTCTTGTCCAACCTCACTCCAAAATCAAGGGCAAGTGTGATAGTGGATGGTGCAGCATATAAGCTGAAGCCAACCAAGGCCTTACTTATCACCCCTAGCCCGAGCTTGCTCCAAGGTCCCACACATATACCCCGGTCTTAACATACAGGCAAACTGGCCACAAGTTGAGAGCATAGACATTTTATTTTATCTACAAGCAATATTGGAGGTTGTGGTAAAAATCATACTTTAAGTCTCCTCATGGATTGCTTGCATTGTGTTAGTAGATCAAACCTCCATCAGCCAAGCAAATTGTGCATGGGACATATTCAAAGATGCAGAATTGATGCTTGGTGAAGCTAGTGGATGATGTATGTCAACACTCTGTCCAAGTGAAGGAGGGTGTGATGGAGGGCATGGGGGGTATGATGGACTGCTGTGCTACAACTGCAAGCTCAGCTGCTGATCTGCTGCTAACTGTGTGAAACCAGTCATATCTTGGTAGTGTCAGGTTGGATTTTAGGGCAAATATGTAATGTCAGTATATTTTGACTTGGGCCTATGGTTGTGGTAAATAACCCAAGAATAGGATTGTAAGGGGAACCTCTGTGAAGCTTGCAAATTCCCTGCAAAGTCTTGCAAAGTTCTTGTGAAGTGCATACACCCTATGTTCCACCCCATGTGAACATTCCCACACCTTGTGAAGTCCTGCAAAGTGCATGCAAAGTGTACACAGTCCCTTCTAAAGTCTACCCCACCCAGTGCTACTTCAGTGTTGGGCCTCTTGTTCCAGAGCTGTGCTGATCGGTCCCTTGGGAGCTTCTGAACACCTCCTTGGCCCTGTCTGTAGTTTAGCACCCCTGTTGCCTATGTGATTTGGGCTTCAGAGGTACGGGGTTGTGATGCCCAATGTATATAGCTGTTAGCTAGTGGGTGAAGGCAATCCTTAGAGTTTTCTCTTAGGATTCCCCCTTTGCCAGGTATGCCCTTGCATTGTATGTAGTTGTATATGACTTAGAATTCCCCCTTTACCAGTGCGCTGCTTGAGTGTAGAGCATCTGCCTAGGTTTCCCTCACAAGAATGCAACAAATCACATCCATCTTCAAGGAAAGGTCACCCCAGTTTAGGCATTCCTTTTGCTAATCCACCCAGTAGCATTCTTTTCACATGACATGGCACTTGTGGAGATGAACTACAAAATCTATGACAAGGAGCTCCTTGCCATCTTTTCAGCATTCAAACAGTGGCAAAACTATCTTGAGGGGGCATCACATGTGATCCTTGTCCTCTCTGACTACAAAAACCTTGAGTATTTTGCAACAAAGAAGCAGCTGACCTGCTAACAGGTTCGATGGTCCAAACATTTGTCAGGGTTTAACTACATCATTCACTACTGTGCTGGAAGACTTGGCACTAAACCTGACACTTTGACCCGTCAAGGAGTGTACCCTAAAGGGGAGGATGGTGCTTATGCATTAGTGAATCCACACAACTTCCAATCAATGTTTGAGGTTGGGCAACTTATTCACACTGTCCTCCTTGACTCTGCATCACTGCTCATGTCCATCCAACAGGGGCAGTTAACCAACCTTGTGTCCCTGACCCAGATCACTTGTCTTCAGATGGGCGAATATGTTCAGCCTTCTGTGAATTTCAAACCTGACCCATGGTCATTGGGTGAGGATTGCAAGACACTCTTGTACAAAGAGTGAACATATGTTCCCAATCACAATGACATTCACCTGGACTTCCTGTGTTCACTGCATGACCATCAGCTTGCAGGTCACCCTGGCATCAGTAAAACAATGAAGAGTATTCACCAACAATACCACTGGCCAAAAATGGTGGAATTTGTCACCAATTACATTGGGTCATGTTCAAAGTGTCATCATGCTAATTCCATCCATCATAAACCTTTCAGTCCTTTTCATTTCCTCCCCATAGTGGTCAGACCATGGGACTCAATTTCGATGGACTACATTGAGGGCCTTCCCTTATTGGATGGCCACAATATGATCCTGGTTGTTGTGGACAGGTTAACAAAGATGGCAATATTCATTCCTGCATTTTGTGATATTGATGCATCTGAAGTCGCCATTGTCAGGGGATGCCCCACTCTCTGCTTCTGTAGTTCTGAACTCTGCTTCCAAACTCTGCTCCGCTTCTGCTTCCAGAGCTACTTTGGAAGTGAAACAGTTTGGGTATGAATATCCAGGGTCAGTTAGGGATCTGTGGAGTGCAGGGTCGGTAGGTACTGAGTGATGGCCCTGATTGTAGTCAGGCGTAGTATAATATGGGCTCACTGGCAGTGGGGGACCCTAGACTTCTCTCTTTGGTTTTCCCCTCTGTCAGCCTGTGTGATTGTGTGACCTCCACAGTGCTCAAGGGTTGCCCTTACAGCCATGATCTTTCTTCACTATGTGTTTGCTAAACATAGTACCCCCAGTGACATCATTTCAGATCAAGGGAAGCACTTCACTTCATGATTTTGGACTTCCCTCTCCAAATTATTGGACACCAAGGGTAACCTGTCCACTGCTTACCACCCTCAGATAGATGGTCAGACTGAATGAGTGAACCAAATCCTCGAACAGTACCTGCAGATATACATCAACTACCAGCAGGACAACTGGGTTCACTTACTCCCCCTTGCCGAATTTGCATACAACAACACTGCACATTCAGCCACAGGGGTTACACTGTTCTTTGCAAATAAAGGTCTCCATCCAAAGCTTGAAGTATCCCTTACTTCTGTAGCTTCCAAAGATGCTTACTGTAAGTTGGTAGATATCAAGGAGTTGCATCAGCACCTTTGAGATCAAATTAAGAAAACAATTACCCAGTACACAACAGCCACCACCCATTGCCAGCTCCCACTCCTGACTCTACAGGTTGGCGATAAGGTGTGGCTTGACTTACACAACATTCACATGAAATGGCCTTCAAAGAAGCTGGATCATTGCAGATTAGGGCCTTACTCTATCACCGCTAAAATCTCTTCACACACATATAGATTAGGCTTACCACTCAATCTTTGTCAGATACACCCAGTCTTCCATGTATCCCTGCTTGAACCTGAAACCACATCCATAATTGCTGGAAGATACCCCAATCCTCCACCTCCCATTGAGGTAGATTCGGCCAAAGAATTCCTAGTAGCAAAAATTAATTTTATTAATTAACCTTGCTTTTTCCTAGCCATATTCGCCAAAGACAGCTGGAGTACCTTGTGGAATGGAGTGGTTATGCAGGAACTGCAGATGCCACCTCCTGGGAACCCAAGGCCAACATCACCAATGCACCCCAGAAACTTTGTGATTGTCATAAATTATATCCACACAAGCCCAAAGTCCAGTAATGTCTCTTATCCATTCCTGTAATTAGAACTTTGTCACCCTGTCCTGTTTTACACAAGTCCATCCACAGGTTCATGTCTTTATCTTCATGTAACTTCCATACTCCAAGTGTACAGCCTCTGAGGCAATGCTTGACCTGCTGATCTGATTGAAGGAGGTGGTGTAGAATTAAGTGGTCGAGGGGGATAAATGGAATAGTCGAAATGGTAAGGATCATATGGGGAGCCGACACCACTTTCCAATATCTCAATCTCCACGCTGTGCTTGTCTTCATGTTCATGGGGAATGTGATGCACCGGTAACTCAACTCGTCCTGAGTTGGGATCGAAGAAGAGTTCATGGGGATCAATGCTTTCCCAGTCCATGGTACCTGTGCTAGTTCTGCCAGATTGTCGCCTAATGTAGGCAGGTGATGGAACCCAAATGATTGGCGGCATCTGCATGGGGAGTGATGGGGTGGATGCACGAGTGATGGTAGCAGCGAAGCACATAGTTGATGATGGAGATGATGGCTCAGCTCAGAGTATGAAAAGATGTTGGTCGTCTGATGAGACAATTGAGGAAATGGTTCCGCTTAGGCGCTCAGCATTATAGTAGAATAAACCGGTTCATGACACCTGCCTGTATCATGTGACCTTCAGTCACCCTCTCCCCAATCCCCATATCACACTTAGTATATAAGTTCACTCCCCACATGTATGCTACTCAGTTCTGATATCAACAAAGTATCACCCCCTACCTTGGGTACTTGATCATCTCTGTGAATAGGCCCTCAGGCCTCCTGTCTGAAATACTGGGACAGACAGTCACATGGGCGCAACACTATAAGTTGAAGCCAAGTCCCCCCAACCCGACCCCACTTGGCCCTCAGCCGAGTACCTCAGTACGACCAATCAGTACGCATCTTAACAGTGGGGGGACTTGAGCTTTCCTCCTCACATGTTCTTGGTACACATTAGGCCTCAGTTGTTTGCTTCTCCATGCTAACTCCCAGATCTTCTCCAGGTAAGCAGAAGGTCAATGATAAGGTGAGGTGAACAGCCAGGAACATTGCTATAGAGCCTGCTGGGGTGATGTGTGATATTGTGTAGGAACCACCTTGGCTTGGAAAAATCTCGAAAAAAAAGGATTAAAATCTCTGTAAAAC
>QFFB01005933.1:0-12738 GCA_003316465.1 Ramaria cf. rubripermanens
CTTTTTGGCCTTTGTACAGCTTTGTGCAGGTTTGTACAGTTATATCTTTAGCCTGGCACTGCTCTGGGATCGCCGTTCGAGGCTTCGTCCGGGCGGAGTTTGAATTTGGATCCGGTGGGTCTGCCCGGGCGGAGTTCGAATTTTGAAGCACCGAAACAGAGTTATGGGCGCAGGTGGGTCCATGGCTCTGCAGTGAACAGAGTGAGGCTTTTTTGAGCCAGAGAGGTCGAAATAAATGGCGAAAAAATGCCTAAAAATTGAGGATGTTTGAATAATAGTTTTCCCATCCAAATGCTCCATGTATTCGCTACTGGAAAATGGAAAAACTGGTTTTACATGATTTTAATGCTTTTTTCGTGATTTTCTTCCTACTAAGATGATTCCCACACAGGTGTAGTATAGTGTGGAGGGATCTGTCATACTCTTACTTCCTGTTTTATTGTCTGTCCAACAGAGTGATTCATTGTCTGGTAGGCATGTGAGTGGACCATCTCAATGGCCTTTGTGCATGCCAAACATATTGGTAAAAGTGCTTTCTTGATCCTGTGCAGGTGGCCATTGAGTGGGACATGTCCCATGTGCAGTTGTGTGACCAGACTGGTTTGGTTCTGCATGAATTCATCCATTGTCTCAGAGTAGTTCTTAGATGGGAGGGTGTTATCTATTTTGACTATTCAGGCATAGCAAGGTGAGGCCACCCATTTCTCTCTCCATGTGTGTCCTATACCTATTAAAAAGGATTGTCACACAGCATAGCTGCTGTATGGTAGTAGTGTCTGGCTAATATAGGCAGGCAACTCACTGTTTGGGCTGCTGTTCCCTGCTGAGGCTTCCTTTGCTTCTGTGTCCACCTCAACATTATCTTCCACATTGTCATGTCCCAATATCCATGTAATCTTAAACTTGATTTGATGTCTTCGTGTCAGCACGGTCACTCTGTTGGCTATGTTGTGAACTTGCTCTAGGATATGCTAGGCTGGCCTGGACCATATGTAGCTGATTGATTATACCACTGCCTGGTTGTCTAGCAGGATTGTGGCAGAGCTAACTTTCTTCTCCCTTGACAGCAGCTCCAGTGCCAGTGTTATGCCCACCACTTCTGCCTCATATGTATTGTGGTCAGTCAGAGGACCTTGTTACAGGTGTATAAAACCATAAGACTGAGAGAATGGAAGACAGATCAGAAGGGACTTTGGCTTCAGCTTATGTGCTGCACCTCTCGAATAATCACAGGGTCCCAAGGCTTCAGAACAGAGGGGTCCAGTAAGGTAACACAGTTCCACAGTATATGCGGAAGTGCGGAGGTAATAGTGGAAGTGTACTAAGAACACTATAGAAGGTTAACATGGGAATGTAGTTGATATTCAAACTGAAGTTACTTAGCACGAATACAGGAGTTTATATACTAGGGGGTACATGTAAGAAGGTAATAGTAATGAGTTCCAAGTCGGAGCAGAAGAGGTATTCAATTCAGATCATGAGCAGAGTCGGGGATCATAGGGCAGGGGGGGAACATAAGCATGATATCTAAAATAGGTACCCATCATCCATTGGTATGGGGACACAGGCATTCCATGAGGAACAAGGTACCCTTGCTGATGGAGGGGCTGTGAGGGTTGGAGAGTTGAATAATGGTAGGGTAGTAATGAAAGTGATAGTGCGGAAGGTGGAATGGGAGTGCAGAATGTATGGATGTAACAGACCTAGATGATACCTTAAGGCCACAGTTTGCTGTCATTACTATTTTATAGACCTGTTTCATAAGTATCCAATTGAGTAAGTGTATGTGATATATCATTCCTTCCAATTTCCATGGGTTCCGAAGGCCCCATGCTGCAATAATATATTTTGTTTTACTTGTTCCACCGAAGGTTTGGTGCTTATGTAAGCGAGCTAATCTAGTGGTCATGCAAGGTAATGACATATGTGATCCAATCCACAGTCCGGTCTCAATCTGGTGATGTAGTGGGCATAAAAGGGCCAGTGAATGGACCAGCAGTGTCTAAACTGCTACAGGTGTTTTAGTCTCTAGATAAAATCCAATAAAATGTCCAAATATTGCATTAGTCATTAGTCTTCTGGGACTAAGCATGAATTGACAGAAATATTTTTGTAATTATTTTCATATTTTCTTTATCACAACAGGTGTGGGCCTTCAGAACATCGGTGGCTATCATTCACATCACTTCCATGATGGCTATGGTTGCTATCCACTGTATGGAGGTTAGCTTACGCACCACCCCCACTGATCCCTTGGTCTTTTTCACTCCTTCCTGTCTCTACAGCAGAGTGAACCACACATCAGCTGCATATATGAATTTCGGGATTGCCACTGTGGTAGAGCTGCCTCATTAGGCTTGCATGGACACCTGTGGACAGTTTAGATAACCTGCAGAAGAGCAACATCCACTTAGTGGCTTTGGCAATTGTTTTCTCTGCCTGTATATTCTAATGCAATTCCTCATCCAGGAAGACCCCTAAGAACTTATGGGCTGATACAGGTGTTATCACTACATCTTCATATAGGAAATCAGGCCATGTTGCTGGCATTGTTTTTCCAGGTTAAGTTGGGTCTTGGGTGTGTTTCCTTAAGAACCCTACTATCGCAAATTTTGTCTTTTTGAACCTTGACTGGTGGGTCCAAGTCCAGTCCTTAGCTTCTCCCTGTTTTAGCATCATATCACTCAGGCTGCCATATGCCTCCTCATATGTGTCACCCTCTGCATAGATGTTTGCATTATCCACATACGCTACTACAGCCTATTCTTACCAGATAGGATATCAACAAGATCAGCATTGTAATAGATGTGGAGGATCATGGACAGGGGGTCTCTCTGTCCTATGCCATTGTTTATTAAGACCCAGTCCAATGTAAAGTCATTGAAGCACAGCTTTGTACATCTGTCTGCTAGCATAGACTCCACAAATAGAACATACTCCTCTGGCATGTGACGTTTTCACATGTTGTGCAGTAACCGGTCTGTGATGGTGTTCAGGAATGTGCCCTTGATATCCAGGAATAGCATGGCTGCTACTTTTTTGTGTCTCCATGCTCCCTTAATCTTGTTGGTGACCAGGTGCAAGGAGTCAGTTGTTGTTCTTCCCAGTCTTCTCCCAAAGTGGTTTACTGGGAGGAGGTGGTGCTTCTCCATCATATGTACCATATCTTCTGCTACAATGGCTGTTAGCAGCTTGCTGATAGTGTTGAGGAGTGCAATGGGTCAGTAGGCTTTAGGTACATCATAGTGGGCCTTGCCTGGCTTTCTTAGCACCATTGTGATCCATGTCTTCCAGCTGCTGCTGTACATCTGCAGCACAAAAGTGGCACAAAAGATCCTTAGGAGATACTCAGCTATTAGGTTGGCTGATTCTTTTAGGGCTATGTTTGGGATACCATCATCTCCTGGTGCTTTGTGTGGTTTCAGCTTGGCTATTTGTCGCCTAAACTTGGCCTCCTGTAGTTGGAAATGGTGTGATATCCTTTTTGGGTAGTGATAGTTTTTTGGTACATGCGATCTGGCTGGCTTTGGAGGGAAGAAGGCAGATGCCAGGAGCTTACTCTTGTCCATGTTGGTATCAGCTACCCACCTCATGCCATCTTCATCAGTAGCCTTCAGTGTCAATTCCTTGACCTGCCACCATCTGATGCTGGGTTGGTGAGGTATTTGTTGGCCAACCATATTATATTGTTGTTGAGGTCTTCCACGTAGTCCATCCAGTGTTGTGCCTTGGCCCTCTTTATTGCTTCTCCATACTCTTTGCTGATTTTGAGGTATTCCTGGTGGGAGGAGTGGTCAGCAAGTGCTCAGTGAATGTATGACTCATTGTTTATCCTTGTCAAGATTGGATTTCGGAGTAAAGATATAACATTGGTATAATTCTGACATGGGCCTGCAGTCATAGTGAATAACCCAAGAGGAGTATTCAATGAATCACACACATCCCCAAGGAAATGTCACCCCAGTTCAGGTGGTCCTTTTGCTGATCCTAACACTCCTGTGAAGTGCTGCAAATAGCGGTCTTGGCGATGCCTCTAAGGGGGTGTAGTGAATAAGATCAAAGGTTTAAGCTCACCAACAGGCACAACTACTGATGAGGCAGTAGATTGTGTTACTAAGGTTTTTTCTACTAGTAAGAGGTCAAAATAACAAGGTAGATGTATGATAATTGAAGTAGAGAATTATACAGGTGGAATTGAAGTACTTATAGTAAAAGCCAATGCAGGGGTGAACAAATAGAGAGGGGCTAGAACACTGTGGATTGGTAGCATGTGTTAGGACATGGAGTAAGGGTCAAACCACCTTCATGGGGCAAGACGACTGATGGGATCTGTGAGTGAAACCTGTCAGCTAGACTGGACTTCTGCTCATACTTGATGACCCTGCACGCTGCAAGGGGGATGCAAATGATGCAAAATGACTGCGAAGTATAGTTGTACAATGGTGAAGATAATGTTCAGTGACCAGCAAATAGGAGTGGGATAGGCTGTGGAGGTCTTGCCAATATTAGCATGATGGAAGGATGCAGGGGGGATCAATGTAATTCACTGGACTTGAGATC
Source organism: Ramaria cf. rubripermanens (assembly GCA_003316465.1). Classification (NCBI taxonomy): domain Eukaryota; kingdom Fungi; phylum Basidiomycota; class Agaricomycetes; order Gomphales; family Gomphaceae; genus Ramaria; species Ramaria cf. rubripermanens. The sequence continues at coordinate 4,561 of QFFB01005933.1, forward strand.
TGAAAAACAGCAGTCATGACAATCCTATTCTTTTCTCGTTTTAGTGCATAGAGTTCCCTACTCCACCATCATCTCAAGCGTGGCACCAGTTTTGACAGTGGTACCGCTGACTCTATTGCTGACTGGATAACAGTTGTTAGCACTTCATTAACTGCATTGAACTCCTTGACTGTCTTTAGCTCCTTAGGGTCTGGCATTACCTCTAGTTGTTCTGATAGCTGCTCCCTGAAGTGTTCCCAGTCCACCATCCTGTAGTTACAGTATGGGGCTGGTGGGCTGACCTGCACTTCCATTTTGAGCACTGTGAGGATGGGCACATGGTCTGTGCCTGGTCCTCTTGGGCTGGGGTCAGTGTCACATGTGATTACCATTTCTGCAACATTGTCTGTGCAGAACATATTGTCCACTCTTGTCCAGTTCTTGGTAGATATTGACTGCAGTGTGGGTGTGTGTTTTGGTAGTGTCATTACCATGTTGTATTCTGCTAGTAGTGAGATAAGCTTTTCAGCATCCCTGGTTGCCATTGTCATTAAGAGGTGGTGGTTCCCCTCTTCATCCCACATGGCATGGTGGAAGTTGAAGTCCCCACACCATATCATAGAGTCAGTTTCGTGCTGTATAATGTTGTGCCTCTCCCTGTCAATGAAGTGGTCAAGTGTATGGAGTGTTTCCAAGTGGTTGCAGTTGTTGTATATATTGAATATCATTATTTTACCTTGGGGGTGTCTGATTTGGAGCACTGTGATATCATTCATGCCTTCAAGTGATATTTGTGACCAGGTGTTTGTGTCTAGCCTGGCATTGACGAGTATGACTGATCTCTTTGCAGCATTGTCAGTTAAATGAGAGGTGGGATATATTACTTGCCAGTTGTGGTTAGCTTTGGTGTTGCCCAGGGTGTTGATATACAGCTCTTGGAGTAGGATGATGTCCCAGCCCTTGTGCATGGGGTTGAGTTAATGAGGTCATACTGCACTTGGTCTGATTTGTTGAGGTTTTATTGGTAGATTCTCAGCCTCTTAGGTGTTGGTTCCAGGGTGTACGGAATTAGGATTGGCTGGTGGGGGCAGCCCAGTGTCATCTGTGTTGCTCCATCTGGTGCTGGGGCCTAGGCCAATTCTGTTGGTTGAGGTGTCAGGTCTGACTTGGCGAGGCATGGTGTCATGACTGCTATTTTCTACATCCCAAGTTCAGCGAATTCCATCAACCTCCCTAGCATCCTTCCATCATGCTGAGATTGGCAAGGCCTCTGTTCACAACCTCACTCCTATTTGCCTGTTGCCAAACAGGATCTTCACCATTGTACCACAACCCTTTGCCCCCATTTTGCATCATTCGCAGTCCCCTTGCAGCATGCAGGGTCACTAAGGATGAGTAGAAGTCCAGTGTAACCGATGGGTTTCACTCCCAGACTCCATCTGTCGCCATGCCCCATCAAGGTGGTTTGACCCTGGCTCTGTGTCATAATTCATACCCTAAACACCATGGTGTTCTCACCCCTCTCAATCCGTCCCCCCTTGCATTCACTCTTTACTATAAGTACTTCGATTCCACATGTATAATTCCCTAGTTCAATTATCATATATCTACCTCATTATTTGAGTCCTCACTAGTAGAACAAACCTTAGTACAACGACCTACTCCCTCATCGGTAGTTGTGCCTCACAGTGAGCTTGAACCTTTCATCTTATTCACTATGCACCTTTGGGGGCATCGCCTGTTGGGTGAATATATGCATCATACCCTCAGAATCAAGCATAATATATTATCAAGCTCTTTTTCGGAGGATTTTTCTTGATAGGATATTCAAGAGAGGTTCAAATGATTTTTCTGAGATTTTTCTGTATTTTTATCTTGCCTGATTTGCGAGATCTACTGATTTTCTGTATCACTATGTCACGTGTACCTATAGTTTGGCTCAAACCGACAGTTCGGTCGCCGAACGAGTATGGGCGCTTAGGCGCCGGTTGGGCAGTATATGCGGGTAAGACATATACTCGCATAGACTCTTCCTCCTCAGTGCTTGACAGCAACTGAGGAGGTGAGCCCACTGTAGTTTCTCTATATTTTCTGTACCAATTACCTTGTAGTTAATTTATTTAGGTAGTTTCTCTGAATATACTTAGTGCTTGACAGCAACTGAGGAGTTAATTTATTTAGCTACCTCAAATTTCTGAACTAACTGCACAGAGTTGCTCATAATCCCTTCATCGCCAAGACCGCTATTCACCGCACTTCGCAGGAGTGTTTGGATCAGTGAAAGGTCCACCTGAACTGGGGTGACCTTTCCTTGAGGATGTGCGTGATTCATTGCATACTACTCTTGGGTTATTCACTATGACTGTAGGCCCATGTCAGAATTACACTGACATTATATCTTTACTCTGAGATCCAATCTTGACGGCACTCTGGAAGGGGAGTGTCATCCAGCTATACTTACCTTTGTGGTGTGATGCTGTTTGCCAGCCATTGCTGTCATTGGTAGGTGGGTTGGTGAACATCCACTGTGTGGGGAGGGAGGGTTTGGGTGGTTGCGAGACATACATCCACAGCTCCTCTGTAGGGAAGTATAGCATCTGGTTTTCTAGAAGTCTGGTATTGATTTCCTCACACTTGCACAGGAATGTTGGGCATGCTCTGTCCCAGCTGGCATGATCATTGGTTTTGCAGGATATGCATCTTAGTTTTCCCATTTGATTGCAGGCATCCATTTTGTGACGACCTCCACAGGAGCTGCAGGTATTGTACTGTTGTGTGCACACATACAAGAGATGGTTCCATCCCTGGCACTTGAGGCATCAGGTGGGCTCCTTCTTGTACTTCTCTGTGTAGACACATTTCTGGCAAATGATTAGTCCATCAGTTAGTACCTTGTTGGCTATATCTGGGCTGGTGAACATGAAGAGTGCATGTCCACAGGTTTGATTTGCTGCATGGCGGTGTGCTGGTTTGAGCCACCTTGCCTTATCGATTGCTCCACACGTGAGCTTGTTGTATCCCTCTATGGCATGCAGTTCACCATCCCTGCCCAGACCAAGGTGTAGTGGAATGAATTGGAGGACAATTGGGAACAGGCAGGTCTTCATTCTAGCATCTGGGGCTAGCATGCTCATGAATCAAATCCGTTGCTGGGCTTTGTTGATCCACTTGGCTGATTCTTCATTCCCAAACTCAAAGAGGAGGCCACCATTGTTCAGAGTAATCTACTTTGGGTCATGAATGTTATAAACAGTAGTGCAACGGATATTATTTCAATTTTATCTTCTTTGATCTCCATGGACTCTTTATTTACATCACTCTCTTCATCCCATTCATATTCCTTCATTTTATTCAGTATTTCTCATCCAGACATATTTTATAGACATTGCTGCCTTAATCTTACACATCCCATCCATCTTTCCCTTCCTTATCCATAAATCCAAGGTGCTCTTACATGTGTAACATTGAGCCAATGATATCAATTCCAGACACAAGTCAAGGCACACAACTGCATGTACATTTCATTCAAGGTGCATACATGCATACCAAACCAAGTCAAGGCCCATTATAGTGTATCATTTCATTTTATTATCACTTCCACTGATCAGGCCTTTCATTCTACCTTCAAATCTGTGTGTATAGCATATTTGAACCATATCTTCACCTCAAAGAGCCAGGGGCTCCAAGTATCACATGTTTTATTGTTTTCCCCCTTTAACCCTATTCCTTCTCCTAGTATATTAGTATGAAACAGGCAGCTTAACAATACAACAGACTTTACTTCTTTACACCCATTTCCCTTCACGTTACAAGCGAATTTTCAAGTTCTCAATCAGTTATCCAATCTTTGAGTTTCCTGACTCAAGCCACAAGGCTAGGATTATTCTTCCATTTCTTACCTTCTATCACACTGCTTCATATCACAATCTATCCCATCTAAACTAGACTATCTCCCAATGTTTTTCCCCTATCACATAAACCATACTTGACACTTAACCTCGCATTGCTTTTACAATGAATAGTGATTATACTTTATAAGGCATATAACAAGGATGAGAATGGAATACAATAGTTACTTCAGAGTTCAGAGGTCCAGAGGTCCCAAGCCTCAGTGTTAGATCTTAGGGATCTAACACATACAAGCTGTGAGGAGTTACTTGATGTCTATATAAGACCAATGTTTATAATAGCATTTGTTGGTTCACTGACAGGGCATTCTCTGTCATTAGCTTAATGCAGTCTTGTGCCCAGGACACAACACTGGTAGAGCATGTCTTTGAAATGGTGGCATGCTGGGGTTGGCAGGTTTCAACCTGCCCTAACTACCCGAGAACATCCCTATAACAGTAAATATGAGAGCCAGGGTACAGTGAGACTTTTAGAACCAAGAACACCATTATCCATACTCACATTGATATATTCTGCCCGGCAAGAGAAAAATAATGAGCCACTCCCTGGAAAGAGTGAAAGCATACATGCCTTAAGTCCACCTGGCAGAGGTAGTGTCTACAAAAATCATCCAAAGCAGCATTCACACACAGTGTAGCCCTCTCAGTCAAAGGCATCCTAGATTGTTGTGAATTGGGAGCCTGGGTGTCTTACGCAGTGTCAAAGAGACAGTTAAAGTCAGTGCAAGAGTTCATAAAAATAGGTGGAAAGAGGCATAGTAGTGTTACAGGCAGAGGCAGATCATCTTTGTGCTATATAGGCATGATTTTACAGCCACAGTGAGATATGAAATATGTAAAAGGTTCCAGAACATAGGTACAATGCCAGTACCATTGTCACTTCTGAGTTCATGAGGATTAGAGACAACTGAGTATGTCTAATCAACACACCAGGAAACTAATCTGTGCAATCAAGACTAACTCACAGAGGCCCATGTATGAGACCAAGTAAAGCATAGCCAACTCAACAATGAACACATAGCATTGCAGCAGTAGGCTTGCAGAAATATTTAGTAAAACCATATTAAACTTGACTGCAGGAATGATGACAATGTCAGGTGAGTGATGGTACCACTTGACATCCCTTTGAACACTTTGGCAGTGCACATGTGTACATCTCACACCTGTACATGCGGCAGAGCACAAAGCAATAACCAGGGGTAAATATCAGGGCAATCAATGCAGATGGACCCAGTACTGTACAATTGGTTAAGATCAGGAAAATATAAAGGTATCACATGATGGTGTATGTTGATGCCCCTTGTCTTTTCATGCTCTATGAAGCCTTACCAATGGCAACTAATGGCTTTGAATCTACACTATGAGGACTTATGTCTGCCTGGCTTCAACATGTATGCTGAATCGCCCACACAGCCACCTGATACTCATCCCTGAATGCCTGCTGGTCATACTGCAGTAGTGGGGTCTTTCAAACAAACTAACACTAAGATCTGTCAATCTGTTGGACGATTCTCATCTACCAGATTTCTGTACTTTACCATGTGCTGGACAAGTGTATCCATCCTGACATGGTACTTGATAGGCTTTGATCTATCCCTGCCAAATGGGATCAGTCAGTGGGCCATGTATTGGCTGACCACTTACTTTGTGGCCTCTGTGTAAATAATAGCAGCCCAAGACATCTCCAACTTCTTTGTCTGTACTAACTTCAACTCCCTCATTGCATGGTATATTAACCAATGCTATGTGTTATCATGATCTTACTGCCCCATCATCTTCTTGCTGCACACCTTGCCCTCTACTGATACATGGTTGCATTTTCCCTCTTCTGTGATAATCAAGCTGATAAGACTGGCAACATCCATGGGCCCAGCAAGTGTGTATGCAGCTGGGGGTCAGCACCTTAGAGGTCTCTTGCAGCACTAGAATGTGGATCTGTCTAGAACTTGTATCTAACTGTGCCAGAGCAATAGTCATGGCTAGTAGCCAATCCATGCTGTTCCATATATGGCCACTGACATGATCTTTACTGTTTGCTGTTTTGTAGTTGGAGGTTGAGCCATATGATATGTTAAGCAGTTGATTAACATCACTGCCCATCACTGCCCACAAGTACTGACTGATTTCCTCCATCTATGATTTGTGAATGTCCTCTACTCATCAGATATGATGTACATATATTTTCTGGGGGTTGATGGACCATCTCTCAGTTATCATCACTTGTGGACAAGTGATCTTAACATAAGTGTTCTGCTCATATTGTCAAGTACAGTGACAAGGCTATGCACAGTCAATGGCATGCGGCATGCTGGGTCTTTCCACAGAGCTTTGTAGCTGTGGAAAGTAACAACTAGGCTGAGCCATCCACCCATCATATAATACAGCTTCTTCAGAAGGCTGAGAGATTTGCCCAATTAGATTATAGTTGAGGGCAACAGACAAGCAAGGATGTCCTGCTAGGACTGTTCTGCAACACCATATGTCTGCCCCACCTGATGGGAGGAATGGGTAGGGTGCTCAGCCCAGTACTTAGGAATAGATGGTATCAGCACAAGTACTCTTGAAAGGTGAATGATGCATACTGTCATGATTGCTTATGGAATTGTGATGTATAAGCCTACTGTGTGTCCCAGGACAATGTCATGACTGCTGTTTTTCAGATCTCGAGTCTAGCAAATTATGTTGATCCCCCCTGCATCCTTCCATCACACTGATATCAGCAAGACCTCCATGGTCTATCCCACTCCTATTCACTAGTCACCAAACATGATCTTCGCCATTACACCATGATACTTCACCCTCATTTCATATCATTCACTTCCACCCTGCAGGGTTCAGGGCCACCAAGTGAGAGCAGAAGTCTGGTTGAGCTGATGGGTTTCACTAATAGATTACATCAGCCACCTTGCCCCATGAAGGTGTCATTTGACCCTTACTCTGTGTCCTAGCACATGCTACTATTCCACAGTGTTCTAGCCCCTCTCAATCCATCCCACCCTGCATTCGCTTTTTTATTATAAGTACTTCAATTCCACCTGTATAACTCTCTAGTTCAATTATCATATGTCTACCTTGTTATTTTGACCTCTTACTAGTAGAAAAAAACCTTAGTAACATGATCCACTGCCACATCAGTAATTGTGTCTGTTGGTGAGCTTGAACTTTTGATCTTATTCACTATGCCCCCTTAGGGGCATTGCCGAGACTGCTATTCGCAGCACTTCACAAGAGTGTTCGGATAAGTGAAAGGACTACCTGAACTGGGGTGACCATTCCTTGAGGACATGCATGATTCATTGCGTGTTCCTCTTGGGTTATTCACTATGACTGCAGGCCCATGTCAGAATTGCACTGACGTTATATATTTACCCTAAAATCCAATCTTGACAGACAACTCCATAGGCAATGAACAAATTCCAAAGCCAATATATGGCTCAGGCATGGGAAGTTGCAGCAACCCCATGTGATTGGATAAGGGAGTGCTCCACACAAGATTATCCTGAGTGTGAGCAGGATGTGGAAGATGGAGAAATTATCTCAGGTTGACTGGCCTGCAGGATGGGGTCAGTGTTTACCCCAGTGACTGGTATTGCATCAGTTAATATATTTGGATTACTTGTGACCACTTTGCAAAGGCATCAAATCCAGGAATGATATCCCAAGGTATGCTGTGGTTTTACAAGAAATGTTAGGATACATGTTAACTCTAGAATAAGCCAAGAGACTCACCAGTGTAAGGTGGAAACCATATCCCCACCTGGGGTGGAACTAATAGCATGGGACAGACATGGTCAAACTTCATGCATAGCTCCAACAGTAATGACTGACCTCAAGTTGACAGTGCTGTGATAGATCATTAGCAAATATAATTTGAAATTCTCCCTATTTTCTCTCCTGTCTTTGATTCTCAGCTGTTATGATCCAGTTCCTTGCAGATCTCTAGTAACCACATTCAGTAACTAACCCTGTCCCAAAACCCCAACCCTGAGCCTGACTTTACCTGAGCCCTTCCTGAAGTAGTCTGAGCCCAAGCCTGACCCCCATTCACTACATTCCACTTCCCCGAACCCCATTTTTCATCCTTCCCCAAACTCCTTCCCAATCCCCTTAGCTAGTTTATGTCCAACCCTGTTTCCCTGTTATCCATATATAAGTCTCATTCTGTATGTACCTTGCTCCTCTGTTAGGGGTTGTCCACAAATAAGCTACCTATTTATGAACAAGTACCAGGTAGTTAAATAGTTCCAAATGTCCTTAGAAAAGGTTGTATGAATATTTCTTTATTATGTTC
>QFFB01005935.1:0-21917 GCA_003316465.1 Ramaria cf. rubripermanens
CAATATGGCGCCCACCAGGGCCGCTCCAGCTGTGACCACCGCCGTCGTCTACGCCCTCCGTCTCGCGTCTCTTAGCCCGGGCACGGTAACCCTGGATGTCCAGGCTTCTACAGCTGACGGAATAGTACGCATGAATATTTGCGGGTTGGACTGTGTGGATCTTTTGTGATGCGTGAGTAGAGGTTTCGCGATAGACATGAGTCTCGGAGAGTGGGAAATTGCGCTGCGTGCTCGTTGTCGAGTGTCCCCTACACATAGCATATTGGTACATAGCTCGTCGCGACGTTCAATACTCTAAGTAGTCCACCGTCAAGGACGATCACATGCAGCCAAAACACGGGTCACGTGGGGCACTTGCGAGCCAATTCGGGCAATATGCAAAGCTACGTTCACATCTGATTAGGTCCTATCGAGGATTTTCATTGCAGATCATGATATTATAAGCTTTTGTAAGTTGCCCGTTGGCGCCCTGACTAGACCTCGACCAACAACAAGCGGATTCGACATTGTACGTTGCTCGACTTCTTATTCTCCAGGATCCATTCCGTTCACCGCGATTTAGACCAAAAGATCGCCTGACGAATTTTGTACGACTTTTCAAATAATATCTATATTTCATCCAAAAGTCGCGTTAAGATGTCGCAGAGTTTACTCCTGGATGATTTTTGAAGTGTCTCTGGTGCGAAAAATGGTGAGCTGAGTAAATTAAGCCTTACTAACCTGTACATATAATATATATTGATGGCACTAGGCGCTGTGCAAGGATATATATTCTGACTTCTGCTCGTCGACCTGAGCAGCGGAGTTCTACCACGCCAGTCACGTGAGGCACGCGTTGTGGTGTCGCGTCTTCAATGCTCCCTCTGTTATAGCTAGGCTTCGTCAGGCCTCTGGTACGGTATTTGACATCGTTTCAGAGACAAATGCTCGGACTTCGTCGCTGCCCGTGCACCCTGTGCAAGAATGGCGTTCTGCCCTGGCAGTATAGCCGTACTATCAAACGGCACCTCCAACGGGACGCTGAAGCCCTGGAGCTCGCAAAGTCTACTCATGTCAAAAAGGATATCGCGACGTTCGATTTGGATGGTGAGGATGATACTAACCCTGAGTTATCAGCCCCACAACCGCTTTCTGGTAACGACTTGGAAAACTCGGCTGGCACTGTTGACATGGGGGAGGTGCAAGAGCTTGGGCCTGACTCTGGGGATCTTGATGCCTACACTCATGACAACAGTATGGATGATCAATGGTACGACTCTGATCATTTACAGTCACTCCCGGGCCTGGTTGAGCATGAGTGGCGGCACTTTGCACTTGATGACCTTGAGCCACTATCTGTTCCCTTCTCTCGCGCCAATTCTCCAGAGCAGCCAGGAATGATCCATGAGGATGATGACTTGGCTCTGGCAGACTCTAACAGTCAAGCAGAGGATTCAGACTCGGATTCTGAGGCGCCGGACATTAGGGACGACCCGTCATTCATTTCTCGCGCTCATCTATTTCCTCTTCATGAACCCGGAGGTACATATGAATATTCTAATCCTGCTCCTGTCAATGTCCCCCCATTCTTCACCGAGCATCCAATCATGAGACAAGCATATATTCGAGCATTCATTGCCGGTGCATTTCGTGGGGCAACGCATTCTCTTGTTCATGATATGCTTGCCGGATCTAAAAGCGCTATATCTTCATTTTTGCTTCAAGACCCTTCGCTTGCTGATATCGATCTCAAGAACTTCGCTACCACATTTGCTGCGGTCAAAAGGCGTCTAGGGGTTAATACCAGCTCCTACGTCAAATATTTATTTGTCTGCGATGTTTGCTGGATGCGACATGAACCAGAGACACTTTACTCACTCACGTCACCTAACTGCACTGATACAAAATGTCAAGGAAAGTTATACACTGTGAAGCGGTCCAAAACAGAGATGAAAACCAATGAGAAGCGGACTCCATGCAAGATTCTGCCTTATGCCCTCCTTTTGCGAGCTATCCAGCGTATTCTCCTGCGTCCAGGAAAGTGGGAGGACTTCCAGCATTGGCGCGGACCTGGAGATGAACCTGGACAAGTCCCTCCACTTAGTGAGGAGGAGCAGTTTCACTCACGTGGGATTCATGCTTGCATGAATGATGTGCATGACGGTTGGGCATGGAGAGCAATACAAGCAGGTTTAGAGTGACGCAAGGGGGGCCGATGGGGGGATGGAAGATGTTGTTCAGCCTCAACTTAAAGGGCTAGAATTTGTCTTTTTATCACCGACTCACTATTTGTTGCGTATTTCCGTCATTCTACGAGTTCTTTCCCCTATCATATAAAAGTCTTTGATACTCGACCTCGCATTATTTTTACAGTCCAAGGTATTTCAGAATTGGGCCCTTATGAACTTGCATATGACACCATATTTCCACTTGGTACTTCATGCCATTGACCCAATCACTTGTTTCAGACCTGTTTATGGCTGGCATGTGTATCCCTATGAACGTCACAATGGAACACTTGGTCGCTTCAATCACAATGGACATGCTGGCAGTGAACTTGAGGCAACACTGATGCCTAGCTGGTGGCAGGGGCAGTTAGTAACCACTTTTGTGAATCTAACGGCATCTTCTATGATACAGTTCTATTCTGATTCATCACAATTTACAGATACAACAATTACAGGACCTTCCCAATAAAACAGCTGAGGACATTGAGTCAGCAGCACTGTTCAAGGCTGAATTGAAAGGACAGGACAAATCAGGAAGATCATGTGGCTCCCTAGATGTAATGTTCACAGCCCTGCAAGTGGGACGATCAGGGGGTATGTTTGTTTCACATTTGAGTAGATGCGACATTGAGCTTGCCCTGTAGAATGGCTCAGGGTCCCCAAACAAGCAACCAAAGTTGATCTCCATCAGTTGGGGACCTACTACAATGTTCTTGCATATTCACACATTGTCTGGAGTGACAAGATAAAGCTATGTTCAAATTGTCAGGTCACAGTGGCACATGACTGTGAAATTTTCTGGGGTAACACCTCATTATCCCTCCCATATATTGAATTAGATGGACTCCGTTATGGTGCAAACAATTCAGTTCAAGGATCAAAATACTGCTATGCATATGTTGACAATTGTTGGCCAGTCATAATCAAGTATATCTTCAAAATCATGCATACCCGCAAGACACCTTTGCATAATCACCTACAAACTGTTATGAATATAAAATAAAAAGATATAAATAAATCATATATTAACAATGGTGCTGATGGATCCTGGTGTTCTATCACCAGGATATTATCTGCAGATAAACTTACCATGATCTCCATTAACTCCGACCCCTATCCTGTCCAACACCCATCACCGAGGCCACACATACGCAGGACTGAGCCCATGACATCATATCCATCACTATCCTGGCACATGGATCCATCATGCGCCGAACATGCCTTTGATGACATCAGAGATCAGGTCTGATGCCAATTGATCTACCCTGTGCATACAAATGTCATATAGACACCTCGTATCTAAGATTAGATGTGTGTCGTCTTGAGACGTCCCTACATTGCCGTCGCTGCATGTGGGATGAGTAACAAATATTTTTCTACTGTGTCAGTGTCAGTTTATACTTCACATACATTACTCCCAATGTCATGCCCCCCATCCCATATAATTAACCTTTTGTTTGTTACTTTCTGTACCTCCATGTCTGCCATTGCATTACATAAGTGATCCTAGAAATATTCATTGTGCCAGTCAGAAGTAGTTAAATAGTTCAAATCATGTATGATAATTTCAGTAGTAATAACACTCACCCCATACAAGTCGACCAAAGTTCTTAGTTAAAGTAGTAGTCAAGATAACTAGCATATATTGCAGTTTACTTGAAATTCTCTCTCATAACAAACCTCTGCTCAATTCAACTTCACTTGAAGCTTGAATTATATTCTCCAATCGTACAAACAAACCATATATCACAAGACAAACAACCTGTGCAGTTGTACATCCACTACTTCAATGCAACAATATACCAGAAATGCCGTGGGGTGAGTGGTATGAGCCTGTTGCCTTGTTGAATCATAGATGAAATGATACTTATATTGATATTCAGGAATTTGGATCTTGGAATGGGTATCTGGGTAGCTGACACATTTGGAGAAAGTGAAGTTATTGATGTCTATAGGTTCTCTGGATACTTTGTTCTCTGTCCACTTCCGATCCATGGTGATATGTGGTGGATCACTATGTCACATGACCATGTGAGTCATATTTCAAGGTCTTGAACATTTATCATTCACTGCAATGGCAGTTTGGACCGGAAATTGATGTTACTGGTGACATGATTGATATGATGGAAGAGGAGATGTGAGTTAGTCATCACCTCTGGATGGTATCACTTACAGTTCATGAAATTCGCTGTGCAGCAGCAATCAGGATGCATAGCTAAACCAATGGAATGATGTGAGTATATATTACTTGTTTAATGGACTCTATGATGAGATCAAACCAGAGATAGTACCCATGTTATCAAACCAATACGTGTGATATAATATAATCCAAACATCAGTTTGGCATGTTTGCACTGATGGCCTTCAGATCATGTTGTGGTTCGGCTGTTATGTGATCAATGTCAATATATACTGCAACACAGCTCATACAGAGGAACATCAAGAAGCTCTTCTCAACTAGGAGTCCATGTGCGTTTCAGCTCCCTCACTACTCCTGCTGTCCGCCATCTTTTCATAAAGGTTCTCCACCGGATCCACATCATTATCTCCTCCCCTAACATCTTCAATATTGCTGGTGCGCAATTCTTTGTCATAATCATTTCTCTTGTACCTCAACTCCCCACCCTGACCCTGAAATCTAGGGTCAATGTTAGGGTCCAGCACAGCTTCTATCTGCACAGATAGGCCCACAAGCTCGGGGTCTATAACAATGTCAGCTGCACCCTCGATGCCATCCTCAATGGGGTCATATAGTTGAAGCTTGAGGTCATCTTCAAGTTGAGTCTTTATCCAGTTTCAATCCAGCCCTTCCCAACGAATCCATTTACCATTCTTGTGAACCACTGGTAGTTTCCGGTTGACATGTCCTCCAACAATCCAGTTGGCAAACTTGGAACCCTTCTTCTGGGTTGCCATTTGCTTGTTCTGATCAACAATCCGATGTGTATCAAGCTGAACAAACAACATTTGGATCTAACAAACAAGTGAGCACTTGCATATTATATCAAAAGCCACTTACCTCCGCAGAGCAATAACGAGGTGGTCGGGACTGCCATGGATCTTGGGCCTTGATAAGAGTGGTTCATCCAGGTCTCTCATCTCCTGATCCCTCACTCATGACTTCTTCCCATTGTGACTCAACAGTTGACTGGTACTTGGCTCCAAACATCTGATCATATTCAATGTTTTTCACTTCAGGTACGAAATTCCTGACTTTGAGCCACCCCTTTGCTTTCTGGATAACCCTGTCAGTGAATTATAACATAAGCAACCTGGCTACTCACCCTGTGCTTGCAACCAGCACATCTTTTAACCGTCTCTCCTTCCTCTTGCTCATCAGTTTCTTTGCCCTGTAGCTTGTACTTTGCTCGGGAATTCTTGAACACAACACCAAGGCGTACAACAATCTCATCAATAGCCAGTGATGCAACTTCTTCCTCATTCAAGTACGCACATGAAAAGCCGAGTTGCTTGTCTTTGATTTGTTTTGCTATATCTTTATGCCATTTCTTCTGTTTTCCAAATGTTAGGTTAAAGTTGGGCTGAAATAACTGGTCATCCGTCGGTGTCTTTGAAGATGTATCAGGCACCCAATAACCACGTAAATAGGATCTTTCAGTCACTCTGAACGTTCTTCAATTCCTATGAGACCATAGAATGCTGCACGCACAAAACTCTATTGTGTGCATTAGTATGGTAAGTTCCTGCTTTTCATCTTATAATAGCCATGCTCACATTTAATGCATTATTGCAATGTTTGCTGTTATTGTGGCCTTCTGTGTCACCATTCACTTCCTCTTCATTGGATTCTGCAACAGCTCCAGCTCCCAAGCATTTGGCCTTTGTTCTCTTCACAACCTGCTCCTCAAGCGACTTGAATCGGGCCTCAAGGTTGGTAAGATCTTGATCTTGCACCTCGAGTGTCCCTAATATATTCTCCATTTGTTCCTCCAATGCTTTTACATCTAGCCCAATCTTTCCCACAAGGTCATCAATATCAGCAATTTTCTTCATTAGACTGGGAATTGCAATGTCTTCAGCATGCCCAATTGATTTGACCAATGTTGCCACTGTAGTCTTAATGTATGAGACACTGTCTGTGAGACTCTTTAACCCTGTCGTAGGAAGTCTGAGTACCGATATGGCTGTGTTAGGGACTGCAGGTTTCATGGCTGCCAGTTGTGAATGTGCTGACACATATGGAGGAATAGTTGCATTAGGATGTTGCAGGCCAGCAAATGGGTGGAGACTTGGCTTTGTTTTCTTTGGAGGTGGCATAACCAATGATCTTTTGCATGTGTTATGATCTGATGTGACTTGTGTCTGTCTGAGACAGTTTGCTTCTTGGCCGATGAGCTTGTGACACCCTGGTTCAACATGAAGTAGTGTGGGGCTAGGGTGATATTAATTATGGCGGTCTGTTTGCACAAGAATTGCTTGGAATCACATGCCATTTGAGGTATTTCATGCCTCGTGCGGTGCTGAACAATTGAGGTTTTGCACACGCACATGATTTCAGTTCATGCGTTTGTGAGTGTGCATGATTTCAGCTTATGCATTTGCACGTGTGTGCGATTTCAGCTCATGCATTTTTGCACATGTGCACAACTTACAAAATATACCCTTGCATACAGTGATTAGATAGATTAGAGAATGAATTGACGTCAATTACACTGTAGGCAGAACCGGTCTTGATTTTCAGGTCATCTACAAGTGTTATGGACTATATGTTTGTTCACCAAGGCAACCCAACTGCCATCCCCTCAAGGGCTTTGACCCTATTAAGTGCTTGTGCCTTCATGTCATCCTCCGTCTCAAATACACACTGTTCCTTAATAACTTTGATCCCTTGCAGTTGACATTCAGCCGTAACGCCTATCACAGGCAATTTTTCTAGCTTAAGGAGGATATATTGAGGTGAGTAAAGGAAGTCTGGGTGGAGATAATGATGGGCAAGCCCATCTCTTACCCATTACGCTTATATCGCGCCCGGCCCATCTCAGCATACGCAAGTCATGGACGAGGCGTGAGGGGAGAGTAGGTGTAAATGAAAGTGGACAATGCACGGTGCACGAGTGATGAGGGACAAAGTACGACAGACGGCAAGAGGGAGGATCGAGCAATGCAGACATAGAGCGAGAAGACCCCCATACTATCTCACCCCAGCCCAAACCAAGCCGGGACACACAGACGGATATGCGACTGTTACACTTTGCGACGGCAGAAGCAAGCAACAGCTACACTTGTCCATGCAAGCATCGATGGCGTGTGGATAACCGGACCCACCCCATCTCTGAATTCTTCGAGTCCCTTTCCCACGAACACCCGGAGCGAACCCTCTGGATGAGTACTTGAGTACTTGATTAGTTCAAAGGTCGGGGTCGAGGCGTACGGAGATAGAATAGATAGCTACGGGTGATGTAGGCAATGTAGGCAATGTAGGTGATGCGAGAGAAGGAGGCATCCGGCAGATGCACGCAGATAACAAGCAGAATTATATAAGCACAACTGCACGGAGGAACAACCGCGAACAACATAAGTACTGCTGTCGTGTATGTGTGCATCTTCACCCCGCACAGATGTTCCAAACTCAAACGCAGCTCTTAACGTAACTCGAGCAGTCACTCTGGGGCAGGGATGGAATCACATTTCGTCCATTTATTGTACTTCGATATCAAAGTTATAATATCGCGCCGCTTTTGCATGAATACACATTTTGGAAAAAAAATCTCCGTATTGAGCGTTACACGTAGTAAGCGGGTGACAATTCAAAACTCCGTAGACGATATGATACATTATAGTAAACGCGAGAGCCATGGTACGGTGAGAGTTTGGGAAATGAGAACATCATTCTCTGTGCCCGCATTTATATCTTACGGCTGGCAAGAGAAAAACAACGAGCCACTGCGTCGGCATCGCAAAAAGCGAAAGTATATATACCTTAAGTCCAGCAGGAAGAGGTAGTGTCCACGAAAATCATCCAAGTTGTCCGAGATCGTGCTCTGCCCCGAAACAACGAGGCGACTATTATGCACGTCCATTTGATGCAATAACCTTGGCTGTAGAAGTACAGAAAACGCCGAGGAACCGTCCGTGCGAGACACCACGTTGTGAATTGGGAACGCGGGCCTCTTAAGCAGTGTCGAAGAGTTGGTTAAAATAGGCGACAGGGAGAAAAGGCTCGTGCAAGAATTCATAAAAATAGGTGGAATGAGGCATAGTACAGAGTGTTACAAGCAGAAGCTGATCGTCTTTGTCTATATAGGCATGAGTGTATAGCCACGGCGAGATGTGAAATGTGTCGAAAGGTCCGGAACATAGGTACGACGCCAATACTATCGTCACTCCTGAGGTCATGAGGAGACAGTAGAGTATGTTTAATGAACGCATCCGGAAACCAATAGAAACATCTAGCCTGTGCGGTCGACGGTAACTTGCGGAGGCCCGTGCCTAGTGAAACATAACCAACTCGATAATGAACGCACGGCATTGCAGCAGTCGGCTTGCAGAAACCTTATAGTACGAGCCTACTGAGCTTGACTACAGTAATAATGACAGCGTCATGCGAGAGACGGTACCACTCGGCATGCGTTTGAACGCTTTGGAAGCACAATGGCAGAGCACGAAGCAATAAGCAGAGGTTAATATCGTAGCAAGCAGCGCAGACGGACACGGTACTGTACAGTAGATAGTTATCTTCGGCAAAGACCGGGACAATTTTACAGAGGTATCACGTGACGGTGTGCGTTCATGCCCCTTGTCTTTCCACGCTCTATAAAGCCTCATCGATGGCAACTCATGGCTTCTAATCTACTCTATAAGAACTTCCATTTACCTCGCTTTAACATGCATGCTGAATCGCCCACACGGCCGCCTCATACTCGTTCCTAAATTGCTGCCGGTCATACTGCAGTAGTGGCGTTATCGAACGGGCGAGCTTCGAGATCTCTTGATATGTTAGACGGTTCTTTTTTACCTGACCTCTACATTTTTCCATGTGCCGGATGAGTGGATCCATCCTCACATGGTACTTGTGAGGGTTTGACCCATCCTTGCACAATGGGAATGGGCAGCGGGCGATGTATCCACTTGCAACTCGCTTCCTCGCTTCGGTGTTGATAATTGCAGCTTGGGACATACCCAGCTTCTTTATCTGTACCAATTTCAGCTCGCTCATGGCATGGCACATTAGCCAATGCCGCGCGATGTGCCGATGTTGCTGACCCATCATCTTCACCCCACACAACTTGCCCTCTGGTGAGACATGGTTACATCTCCCATCATCTGTGGTAATCAAATCAATGGGATTGGCAGCATCTGTGGGCCAGTGAGTGCGTTTGCGGCTGGGGGTCGGCGTTTCGCGAACTGTCTTTTGCTCTGCTGGAATGTGCATCGGTCTGGATCTACTACCGACTGCGCCAGAGCAACGGTCACGGCTGGTGGCCCATACATGCTGTTCCATGTATCGCCACTGTCGTGATATGTGTTGTTATCTTGGTCGTAGTTGGAGGTTGAGCCATACGATCTGTCAAAGCCGTCGATTAACATCGCTGCCCACGACTGCCAACATGTACTCACTGGCTTCCTCCATCTATGACGTGTACAGGTCCTCCATCCACCTGAGATGATGTACATATCTGTGCTAGGGGCTGATGGACGGTCTCTCGGTTATTGCCATCGCTTGGCCGTTGTGCCACTGGACAAGGAATGTAAACATAAGCGCTTTGCTCTTTTCATTGAGTACAACGACAAGGCTACGCACAGTCAATCGCATAAGGTGCGTTGGCTCTTTCCACAGAGCCTTGCAGCTGCAGAGAATAGCCATTAGGCTGACTAGTCCACCCATCATATAATCCAGCTCCTCCAGCAGGGTGAGCAAGGAGGTCCTGGTGGGACCCATCTGTAATGCCATACGTCTGCCGTGCCTGATGGGAGGAATGTATAGGGTGCTCACTGCGGCAGCTGGGGAAAGACGGTCAGCACATGCACCCTTGAAAGGTGAAAGATGCATACCGTTCTAATTGCTTGTGGAGGTGCGATGCATACGGCAACTGTGTATCCCAGGACGACGCCGTAGGCAATGGATGAATTCCGAGGCCACTATACGGCTCAGGCATGGGCAGTTGCCGGTGAACTGGTACGGCATAGGTGGAACCGGTGGATTGGAAAGGTTTTCTCAGGGATTCAGTGGCTTCGCTGCGGTGGTCATCAAACACGCGGAAGCTTTCGGGAATGGCTGTCGCGTCCATGCAGAGGTTGGAGATGGGGAATGGCCCAGGGGCATGACTATCACAGGCTGAGGCGATGCTGTCTCGCCCTTTGACGACGACTGTATTATGTCCAAGAAACGACCCCTCGTGATCGCTGGATAAGGGGGTGCTCCACGCGTAAGATTGTCCTGAATCCGAGCAGGATGTGGGAGATAGCGAAATTATCTCCTGCTGACTGGCTGGCACGATGTGGTCAGTGTTCGCCCCAGTGACCGGGATCACATCGGTCAGTATGCTCGGGTTCCTTCTGACCGCTTGTGCAAAGGCATCAAATCCATCGATGATATCCCAAGGCGTGCTGTGGCACCGCAAGAAACATTAGGATACATATCAACTCTGGAATAAGCCGAGAGACTCACCGATGTAAGGCAGCAATCATGTCGCCACATGAGGGTGAACTAATAGCATGGGACAGACATGGTCAAAGTCAAGCTCCGTGCATAAGTCCAACAGCAACGACTGACCTCAGGTCGACAACCGTGGCTTCGGAAGGAAACATGACGTACAGTAAGGTACAGTATTATCCTGAGGGATTCAGTGAGGGAATACGACGGCCGACTGACTTGAAGGTAGAGGTTGATTTCTTCGCTGTTATATACTGTCGCAGACGCTTTGATTACATTACCCAAGTGCTCATGGAAGTAGCTGAGGGTCGGCAAACAAATTGGGTGGCTTTGAAGCTGTCAATGATTCCTTGTGGCTCCAGTGCTTTGTTCCATCGGCGTTGGCCAATGCTCAGCGGGGCCATTGTTCTCTGCTAAGCCGCTCTTTGGCGGCAACTCCCGCAAATGATTCTGAGACAAACGACTTGTCAATTACTCTCTTAGGGCTGTCAGGGACGGCAAGGGACTTATATAGCAATATTAAGATGCTATGTGAAAAAGAGTGTATGTGTATGTACAGCCGAGAGAAGGATGGTGCTATTCATAGGAAGATGTAGAACTAACTTGAAGGTTAGAGTGGTGATTAGTCTAAACAAGAACACAACGTGTACAGGACTCATATGTTCCATCTCGTGAGAGCAACGCTACCCTGGAGAGTCAGTACTATATACATCGCAAGTGACATTTTGGTATTCTCTGGCGGCTGTGTGAAGCTATTACGATTCACTAGTGCATGCAACAGAAGCGGGATATTCTTAGATCAATATACGACATATCGACCTAGAATATGAACAATATAACGGTGATAAATCTCCAGATCGCCAAGCATCAGATCCACTACTCATGCGTATAGATCTCTGGTCAATGGATCGGCCAATGTGTAACCGCTATTTATATGCGATGATTTACCAATAACTTATCCACTATAATAGTTAGTTTTTGATATGGTCACAAATTAATGTGGAAACGATTGAAAGAGGAGGTAAACGTGAATTATACTATACTGCCTCTTTCATGCTCAGACAATGTGTACCGTTCCAAAAATAACATTGTTTAATCCAGGCACGTGGCCACTCGTGCATCGATTTTCCCTTTCTCGCGTCTTGATGACGAGGTTAATAACAACACTGAGACAAGGAGACCCAAGAAAAACAAATCTAATAAAAATGTGATATATGCCACACTTCTCGTCAAGATACATCGTGAGCAAAGCTGTGATGGGTGTATACGGCGCTGCGCATTTGTGTGTCAAGTTCCAGCCGTACCGATACGTGGTTACAAACGCACCATCAGACTTCAATGCTTTATAGCAATTCCGATCCGTTTCTTCCCGGGGCTGCACAGCAGTTAAGACCATGCGGGCGTGGCGAATATTCAGACTTGCTCGGTCATGAGGTGTACATTCTGTGCGATCTTATACTATCGCTCACTCACTCATAATCTATTTTGGGGCGTGAGTGGCGTCACAGCGCTGTGATTCATAATGGGGTATGTGTTTCGGAGCTCACATGTCAAGTTTTTGTGTAAGGCACGCTTCGCAGATTGGCGGTAGAGCACGATTTGAGAACTCTTCACTTTCTCCCACATCTTTGATCAGGATATTTCTGCCGAAAACATCTCCGGTGACGCTTCGTTCTTGGGCCAGGTGACGTGGATTCCCCGTAGACTATGCACGAAAGAGGTGAGACCAATGGACGGTGGGGAGGGTGTCAATCAGTCTATCGGTACGCAGCTAATTGCATGCGCCGTGGTCAGCGGGGACTTGCGTATCATTCTCTTGGCCTGGCATAACGGTGCCCGACCTCCGTTGAACATTGCGATCTGGGCTTCGAGCATGAGTGCATGCAGTTTGGATATATAGCGTTTTCCACACCTACCGCGTTCACCCTTCCCCAACAGAGATAGATACTGCCTCGCTTACAGGGCCGTTAAAACGACCTGGTGATGAGTGAGAAAAGGGATGTATCAGCGAAAGTGGGGGAGATCGATATGTTGTGGCCTTCGCGCTTTTACATGGACAACGACGGCGGAGCCGTCAACAGGGGACTTGTCCATATTGAAGTCGTCCCGTTGGAGCAGGAGGTACTATAGGATGTGGGTCCATGTGGGTGCAGGAGTATCCAGGAGGGCAAGAGGCGGAGAGCAGGGGAGGTCACGTGTATAGAACCAACTTGTCATCCTGGAACCAGCATCCACTGCAGCCGTAGACCTGTTAGACTCGACTCTTCCACGTGGTGACACCATAGGGATTCGCTCTCTTAACACCTGGAGTATACAGGAATCAACACTACAACAGATAATAGAACTGTGAAGAATCCAGCCATGCAGACATGGATTGCAGAACAGAGCAGAATACGACCGGTGAAAGGACAGACTAATAGGGAGGACAAGAAACAACATAGAGACACCAACCTCATCAGAAAACTTATCGCCAACCATCTCATCTCTGAACCTGACTGCCACAAGCGAAGAAGAACCCACAGACCTAGACTTGGACAGCCAAGACATGACAATGAAAAGACCAAACATTAGCATCTTCTATGGAGACTACAGAGAAGGAGAAACCCCACATGCATGGATACACAACTTCAAACTAGAAACGACCATGGCAGGGTATGACAAAGCAAAAAAGACAGAAATTTTTGGGATATGCATGATGCCAGCAGAGGAGGCCAGAGAATGGTGGGATGACATGAGAAACAGGATTGACAGGATGAAATGGGGAGAGGTGAGGAGAGCATTCAAAGCAAAGTGGCCAGCACCGAAGAGGAATGCAAAGGAATGAGAGATGAAGAGGTACAAGCTGGCAGAGCTAAGGATCAAACCCGAGGAAGTAGGAGAGACAGTGGAATACAGAGGAAGGAAAGTTCCAACACACCATGCATTCACAGGGAAGGCACTTACCCTAGGAACAACCATTGGCAACACATCGGGGCTACTCATAGATGAAGTCCACAAAAACCTCCCAGATGCCATATGCAAACTCATCGTCAACAAGACCTATGTGAACTGGCAAGAGTTCTACGACAGCTTACTAGCAATACAAATGCCTACACTTGCAGAAGCCAAACAAGATGCCAACATCATTCAACAGCTAACAGAAGCCATCAAAGAAAAGAACAGCCAGTTGAACATACCACTGAACACTCACATGATGGGAATGTGGCAAGCCCCACAACAACACATGATGACCACACACACATAGCCCCAGGTGCAACCACCACACACACCGACACCAACCACACACCACATGATGACAGATATACCAATCACCTAGCAGAACTTGCTCAGAATGCCAATGAAGCAGACAGGAAGCTCCAAAACTGTCTTCTCACTGACAAACCCCTTCGTCACACCTATGCAGAGCCACACACCGAACGACACACCACAACCCATGTACAACGCATCCCTATATGATATATGGAGACCATACCCTATATCACAAGCAGGACAAGCAGCATATGAACGCACAGTCATGGAATGGTGCAACTTGTATACAGGCTCAAGAGCAACAGTTGAAAACCCATTCCCACTCAGACCAGGAGGTTCCTACCTGGACTCAAGAGAATGCTTCCAATGTGGACAAAGAGGCCATCTATCAAAAGACTGCACAGAAGTGAAGGAACGGAATGTGCCGATGGAAGAACAAGAGTGGAGAGTGGACTACACCACACTGAGGAACCAATAGAGACAGGCACAGAGGACACTGATGGTAGCACACGTGAGCGAGATGCAACAGGGAAACAAAGAAGAGCCATCCGCTTAGACAAGGAACACACAGCTCATAACAAATGAACCTTGGCACAGGAAGGGAAGAGAGAGATGGAAGGAAGACAAGGAATGAACATGCACTTCTCACCACTAGTAACAGTGACAGAGACAGACATAGTTAAACCATACCCAGAACTGCTAGCAAATGTCTTTGCAGCTGTCGCAACATGGACAGATGCAGTAAGCACCCAAAGACCCAGCCATGTATACAAGCGATGGGTGAAGCTACAAGGGAGCCAAGGCCAAGTCATAAGAGCTCAAGTGGTCATAGATGGAGGAGCAATGCAGAACATGATGTGCAGTTCAAAGTGGAAACAATGGGAGAGACACATGACACCCAAACAACCCTCAGACATAACACTGCGAGTAGCCGACAACCACAGGACCAAGTCAGAAGGCCGCTGGGAAGGAGAGGTCACGGTAGCAGACATAAGCACAACCCAGGCCTTCAAAATCTTTGAATCAAATGGAGCCTTCGACATCATCCTAGGAAAGCCATGGTTACAAGCAGTCAAAGCGATGCATGCCTATGACACAGATGAACTCACCATTGGTGGACAAGAGAACACAGTCACCATGCCAAACACACTGGACAAGGAACAGAGACAGGAAGAAGAAGAGTGGATGGAAGTGAAGACATAGAGGAAGCGAGACAGAAGGAGACCAGAGGCGTACATCAAGGAAGAAGTGGCAAGGATCACAGGCATCAATGTGGAAGACCTCAAGCATGAGACAATATTTGCAAAATACTTGTCAGTACAGATGGAGGAGGATGAACATGAGGAGACCAACCAACAGGATGGCCAGGAACAACAGACACCAACGGAGAGACACAAGAAGCAGCAAGAGAAGACAAATGCTGATATCAGGACAAGCAGAGGAGTAACAGGTAAGAAAAGAAGCAATGAATGGAGAAACAAGCGAGAGTCATTGGAACGCATCCAAAGAGCCATGAAGATCAGGGAAAAGATGGAGAGAGGAGCAAGAAACTCAGACACGCTAAGTACCGGACAAGATGAACAAATATGGCTCACAAAGGAAGACACAGACAAGGCATACAAGAAAAGTGGGAGGACAAGAGACCCATTTGCACCAAACCAGGTACAGGAGATAGTAGACAAGATTGCTATCGGCCTGGATCTGACAGACATGCAAAGAGAAGCCATCATAAACCTAGTAAAGGAATACACTGACATCTTCGCACTATCACTTTCAGAAGTTTTCCCAGTTGATTTCACGACACACAAGCTCCACATAGACCCGATGGCCACACTACCCAAGAAAGTCCAGCAAAAACCTGTGACAGCAGCACAAAAGGAATGGTATGACAGCATCCTGACAGACATGGAACAGGCTGACATCATCCAGAAAGTACCAGCAGAATTCATCAAATGCCTGAGCAGCACAAACCTGGCACCAAAATAATCAGGCAAGACAGGCATGACCTGAGAACCAGTGCTCCAGAAATGCAATGACCAATGTGCCAAGTATGGCCTAGGACCATACTGGGAAGAGATACCAAGAGACGCATAGACAGACCCAGCAGACAGAGTGGTTGAAACAGAAAGTGAGGACCCATTAAAGACAACCAAGAAATGGAGAGTCTGCCATGCCTTTATAGTGCTCAACAAGGCGACAGGGATCCCCCCCCTTCCCAGCAGGAGACCTGAAGACAAAACAAGAACATGCAGCAGGTAAATGCTGGGCCAGTGTCATTGACTTAGCATCAGGTTACTATGCAGTAAAGATGCACAAAGACGCAGTCCCATACACAGCGTTCTACATGGAGGGACGAGGATACTACGTCTACCTACGCATGCCATTTGGACTGACAGGTGCACCCATGGCCTTCTGTGAGATGGTAGCAACAGCACTTGACAAAATGATCAGAAATGAAATAGTCAACTGGATGGATGACATAGCAATAGCAGATGATGACTTCAACAAAAAACTAGAAAAAATCCATAAATTTTTCTCAAGATGCAGGGAAAAGAAGCTATCACTAGCCCCGTCCAAATGCAAACTATTTCAATCAAAGGTCATCTTTGCAGGCGTCACTCTAACACCAGAGGGAATAACACCGAACTGGGACAAAGTGGCCACAGTAGTCAACTGGCCAGAACCAGAGAACACCCTGGAGCTGATGGGATTCTTAGGTCTGACTGGCTTCTTCAGACGCATGATACCTGACTACACATGCATAGCAGCCCCACTGACCAATCTCACATGGGATGTAAAACAAGAACCGCAGAAAGCAGGATGGAAGATAAAAAAAGGAGTGTTCAAACAAGCCCTACAGATGTCGATGCTAAAGGACAAGTGGCAAGAGCCGCAGAAGGAAGCCTTTTTGAAGCTGGAAGTCATGCTGATGACTGAACTGATCCTCAAAGCCCCTATGTACAATGGATGGGTATTCAGAGTCATGACAGATGGATACAAGCAAGGCTTTGGAGGCATGTTTAGCCAACAGTTTGAGATGACAGATGATAAAGGGAACACGCACAAATGATGGCATCTGATTGCCTACTGCTCCAAGCAGATGTCACCCAGTGAGGAATGTTATAAGCCCTTCCTGCTGGAATTTGCAGCCCTGAAATGCGCACTAGATGAGTTTGACGACTACATCTATGGGTCACCAATCAAGATTGAAACTGACTGCCAAGCCCTGAGGGATGTGCTGAACAAAGACAAACAAAGCTCAACACATGCCAGATGGGAGGAATCAATCATCACAAGAAACATCATAGAAGTACGACACAGACCAGGCAAAGAGAACCCAGTAGCAGATGGACTGAGCAGGAAGTGGAAAGAGACCAGAAGCGGGATGGGGCATGGAAAGTCATGGTCGGTACTACCAGACTGGGAAGCTAGCAAATGAATACACAATGATATACAAGGGGTAAGTGTAGACACGATGTACAGTGAACTGAAAGCACGCTTCACAGGTGATGAATGGTTCATGGAGGTCATTGACCACCTCACGGGAAGGAATGCTGGACAGACATCAAGAGAACAGAGGAGGGCAAAGCACAGAGCAGAAGGGTTCATGGTGGACAAAGGGAAACTGTGGAGACTCAATCTCAAACTGCTTGACAGAACGATGAGAGCAGAGTGCATGCCAAGAGCCAAAGGCTTCGAACAAGTGATGAAGACCCACACAGAGAATGGCCACTTTGGATGGGAACACACAAAGCTGAAGTTGAAGGACAACTTCTTCTGGCCAAGAATGGATGCAGATGCCTGACACATAGTTATGGAATGCCCAAAATGCAAGAACTTCGGCCCACAGTTTATAAATTCCCTGCTCCAACCCATCAAACAAAGACAGCCGTTCGACCTAGTATGCGCTGACTACTTCTCACTACCCAAAAGCAAAGGTGGCTTCAAGACAAACCTACTGCTCATTGACACCTTCTCCAACTTTGTATGGATGACCAAACTAAGGTCAGCCGGCACAGGACATATGACAGTAGAGAAGATCAAAGAACTACAATGGGACTGCGCAACACCGGAGGCATTCATGACAGATGGCAGCTCACACTTCAGAAACAAAGAAGTAGCGAACCACTGTAAGAACCAGGGCATCACACGCATAATGACCCCAGAATACGCACCCTGGACAAATAGACTAGTGGAGAATGCAAACAAAATCCTACTGAACCACCTGAAGAAGCTCTGTGCCCCAGAGATAGACAACCTAGACCTCAATGACGTGGACCCTGCAACCATCCCAAAACAATGGGTGATGCACCTTGACAAAGCGATACGCAGCATGAATGACAGAATCCTACCAACACTCATGCTGACACTGCATGAGCTCATCCAGGGCAAGAGGACCGAGAGACACAAGGGAGAGGAAACACTAGAGGAAACAAAATCCACAGACGCTGAGCAGCACTTCTCCCTATCAGACACCACCCGAATGCAGGCGTATGCTAACATGTTGACAGAAGTGGAAAAGACAAAGTCGAGATTCAATGACAAAGTCCACCCCATCACATTCAAGCAAGGAAACCTAGTGCAGATTTACGACTCACAACGAGACAGCTACAACACAACGAACAAGCTACTGCCATGATAATCTGCCCCCCGAGTCATTATTGACTGCATCCTCAACTCCTACACCATAGCAAAGCTGGATGGAACAGAGCTCAAAACAGCAATCTACACGTGGCACCTGCGGAGATACATACCAAGGACAGGTGGCGAGGTAGCACAAGCATACAAGATACCACCAGACAAGGAACCAGACAAGCTGGATGAAGAGGTCAGAGAAGCAAAAGAGAACATGATGGAGGACATAGGTGCTGTGTGGGAGGGATGGGAGCAGATGCCCGAGGACGCACATCCCCAGCGGAGAGCAGGGGAGGTCATGTATATAGAACCAACTTGTCATCCTGGAACCAGCATCCACTGCAACTGTAGACCTGTTAGACTCAACTCTTCCACCGAGTTCCCAATAGGATCATTCGTATTTGTCAAAGTGTGATACTTAAAGACTACTCGGCTGAGTAAGAAGCTTGCTGAGAAGTTCTTAGGTCCCTTCGAAATTATTGCCCAAGCTAGTACTCACTCCCTTACTTTGCGACTTCCAGACCACATGTGAGTAGTTCACCTCGTATTCCATGTCTCCACGCTTGAGCCAGCCTTGCCCAACATCATCCCAAACCGAGTCCAACATGCACCTTCCCCAGTAATTATCAATGGTGAACCCAAGTTTGAGGTTTCCGAGATCCTCGACTCAGAAATTGATAACCACAGGAAAAGCTGCAAACTATTATACCTTATATGCTGGACTGGTTACAAAGGTACTGATGAAGAAACCTTGTGGAACCTTACTTCCAAGCTTGACCGCATGGCAGAACTAGTACTTTATTTCCATAAGGCTTACCCAGCTAAGCCTGGATCCTTGGCTAACTTATAATTTTCTTATCTCCATGACCCAAGGTAGCTTACTTGTCTTAGAAAAAATCAAAGAAAACAAAGAAGACTATTTTTCTTTTACAAGTCCTTTTACTATTTACTACCACTCCTCATCTTCATCCAAGTTGACCGCCATCCTTAGCAGTTTTTAATAATTTATCTCCCTCCTCATCCTCAAAAACTCCTCATCCACTGTCCTCCTTAATCTGTTACTCTCCCTCAATGCCTCTGTCAGCTAGTCTAGTTTAAACCCTAGCCCCTTTATCACCTCTAACAGTTCCCTCCTCTCTTCTTTCCTTGCTGCCTTTCTATCTGCTTTACCTTTCCTTACCCTCTCTGCTCTGCTTAGCCCCTTCACCCGAACCTTGGTCTCCTCATCCAAACTCGCTCCCCTCGCCTTGGTCCTCCAAGTCCTATCCTCCTCTCTTCCCATCACCTATTCCTCCTCGCTATCCTCCACCACTCGCTTCGACTTTGCCTTCTTCTTCAGCCAAAATTCACCCTCCTCCTTGCTATCCTTGCCTTGCTGCTCATCCCACTTCCTCTTCTCCTTACCTGAACCTCAGGTTCTTCCTTGCCCGAGCTTTGGGCCTTCTCCTTGCCCTTGCCCCTGACCTTGTTCTGATGACACCACTGTGCAATTGCACATGCTACAGACCACATCTTGCATCGGACGCAGGCCCCCAGGTCAATATCCCTGATCGGTGATGACATACTGGAGACACAAGTCACCCTGCTTTTTGCAAGTGGCACAAACTCGCTCTGCAACGTGCCTGACACCCCAGTCAGTGCATGTATCCTTGGCCTGGCTCACGCTCCAAAAAGTGATGTAGCCGGCCCCGGCATGCGGATGGTAGACCCTATGCAGCTGGGTATACTGTGATACTCATTAGCGAGGTTAGTGAACTTAGGAGGAAGCAAACTTACATTCTTTCCAATCACTGAGGTGTCCTGAGTGTTGACACGAACCTCAGCCAAGGCCCTACCCAAGGCCAAAGGTGGTGCGTCTTGTTGCCAGTGCCTCATCCTTGTTGTCTTGATGGCAGTGGGCTCCTGATGAGCAATGTGGAGACGAGACGGGAGGATACAGGCAGTAGACATTATTTCTATTCTAGGGGTGGGATGATGTGACTACTATGCTGGGTCCGCCAGCCTGTTCTCCAAGCTTTTAACTAAGCTGAGCTGTAAGCTGACTTATCAAAGGCGAACTCAAAAAAACTTTGGTCCAAATCACTCTGACTCCTGAAAGGCTAACTCTCACCTCAGAGCTGATGTTGAATAGCCATAAGAGGCTAACTGTGAGGCCAACCTAGGAAGACGCTCTACACTCAAGTGGCGCACTGGTGAAGGGGGAATCCTAAGTCATATACAACTACATACAATGCAAGGGCATACCTGGCAAAGGGGGAATCCTAAGAGAAAACTCTAAGAATCACCTTTGCCCACTAGCTAACAGCTATATACCTTGGGCATTACAACCCCATACCTCCGAAGCCTGAATCACATAAGCAAAAGGGGTGCTGAAACACAGACAGGGTCAAGGAGGTGTTTGGAAGCCCCCAAGGGACCGATCTGCACAGCTCTGGAACAAGAGGCTCAACACTGAACTGGCACTGGGTGGGGTAGACTTCAGAAGGGACTGTGTACACTTTGCATGCACTTCACAAGACTTTGCAAGGCGTGGGAATGTTTGCATGGAGTGGAACATAGGGTGCATGCACTTCACAAGGACTTCGCAAGACTTTGCAGGAACCTGCAGGACTTTGCAAGAGTTCCCCTCACATCCACTTCGGCAAGGCTGCAAATACTTCGCACACACTTCACAGGACTTCTCAGGGCGTGGGAATGTTCGCATGGAGTGGAATGTAAGGTGTGAAGGCTTAGCAAGGAGTTCACAAGGATTTTGCAAGCTTTTCAGAGGTTCCCCTTTGTTAGATCCAAGATCTAACACTGATGCTCCCAACCTTCGGACCTCCGAACTCCAAAGTAACTATTATGTTCCGCTTTAGTTCTTGTTGTTTGCCTCTTAAAGTATAATCCTTATTCATGACCCAAAGTAGATTACTTGTACCTTACTCGATCCGAACTTCCGAGTCCTCCGACCCTATTCCGAACTCCGCTTGTTATACGCCTCTTATATCTTTCTTGTTATACATTCTTAGGATACAATTAGCTTACGAGGTATTAATAGTCCTCCAAACTTGTATCCAGTTCTTTAGTTCAAATATTGACTTAATTCCTTGTTACCACCTCCAGTCTTCTCGCATTCCTCTCTATAGTTAGATACTATTATTTGATATCTCCGAGTCCGAGCCTCTAGTCAATCTCCGAACCTCCGAACCTCCAATCTCTGAAATTAGGGA
>QFFB01005960.1:0-13018 GCA_003316465.1 Ramaria cf. rubripermanens
GCTTCTTGTAAGCTGCCTCTATATAATTCAGCGTACACGGTCCAACGAATCTTTTTCTTTTGGAAAACGCAAGCCCCGGCTTGTACAACAGATGGATACCTGTAATTGATAAATCCGTTCTCACGGAAGCTCCGACAAAGTCAATTCTTTCAGGCAAATGGGCAGAGGTACCCATATTGGCGGGGTATCAGATATTGACCTCCTCTACTATAAATTGTCTTACTGTATTTCCAATTTACAGTGCGACTTCGAATGAGACAGGATATACAGGACACGTCTCTGCTGACCTCAAGAGTTTGTTTCCACAGTTGACCCCCACGGACATACAAGAATTTTTGGAAGTGTACCCTGTTAGCGAGTTCGCAAATGTAACACAGCGGGGAGACACCATCATCGGGGAACTCCAATTTCGATGTGGTGTGAGTCTTGTTCTGCAGCACCTACTTCACATTCGAGACATCCGTTTGAGCCTCACGAATTATTTAGGGTGATCTCCTTGCGGGAGCTGCGGCCCAAGCCGACCGTCCTGCTTTCGCTTATCGCTACAATCAACCGAATCCGACGTCTGGTAATAACGCTGTCGTGGCGCACGCAGCTGAGAATTGGATGATGTTTGTCACTTTTTGCTTTCATCTCCACAATTAATATTGCTCGCAGGTTCTTGGGCACTAATACTGGGTCTGTATGTTCTGTATTAGGAAGTCAGGGCCCAACGTTGACTTAGCTTTTTTAGCCCCAACGGTTCAACAGTCTTCACTGGACTGAATCCGGTGGAAAGAGCATTCAGCGAGGAGCTCATTGCGTATTGGGTGAAGTTTAATGGTCTATGTACGAGATTGGACGCTCATAACCGCTGACCGACTTCCCAGCTTTCGTTCGTTCGCTCTGGAAACCCCAACACCCACAGATTACCTCGCTCGCCTGAATGGCCAGCATTCTCTTATCAACGAGAAAGGCAGGTACTTCAACAAAGCCCCAATAACACAACCACGAGCGGGGTGAGATTTGAAGGGGAGCCTTACCTTGAAGCACAGAGGTGTGAGTATGGATTTGATAAAGTGGACATCTTGGTGAATTAAGAGGGCAAAAATGGATAAGCGAGTGTGCGCCCAATTGACACTTGTGAAATTGGGTGATTCAACAATATTAGCGGAGCATGAATAAGTATCAAGAGTTGTCTAGCGCAGATCGCAAACACCGAATTGATTCTTTCACTGTTCGAGCAACCTCAATGTCCTGCTGTTTTGTTCTTGACTTTGTGCAAAATTTTTGACCCTGTTTGATTGATTTCAATGTGCCTCTGAGTGACATAGATAACATAAGGCGTATCTCCGGTATTTATCCTTTCTTGTCTCCGGCGCCGTCGTCCGCGTCAACCTGGGCTTCGTTTTCAAATCAGACATGGCGACCCCTGCGTGTTCACTTCGACATATCCAGAAAATTTTGCTATCCCCTATATCCCCAATCTCACGTGTCATACAGGTTAAAGATAGCGAGCCGTACACTCAGAGTAAAATGCCAATATGGGAATGCAATCATCCCACCGCGCGAGTAACGCCCGGCCTAAAAATGGGAGAGTCCACGCAGCTGCTGCAAGCAGTTGTATCAAACAGGTATCCACAAAAACATAACTCATCACTCGGTTTGACAACCCACTAAATTATTGCATGCAGTATATCAATTATATCATTGCCATCGTCATTCCATTGCGGGGGTATCCAGGATTGCAAATATGCAGCAAAGCATCAAAAACGAAATGAAAGGTAACGTCGAAGGCGGATAAGGGCACAGGAGGTACGGGGAAGTCGTGGATGGGTGCGCATGCGTGCGTGCGAGGTGGAAGCCGTCTGAGTCAATCAATGGAGGGCCGAGGCAAGGAAACAAAATAAAAGAGAATTAAAAGGTCAAACCTACCAGCAAATAAAAACAGGTAAGTTAGAGCTAAAGCACACATGGTGTTAAACGCACCAGGCTTAACTCAAGAGTCCAGACCCGACGCGCCCAGAGCTTGACAATGCGTTCTGATTCCCCTTCATGGGCGAGGTCGACGTCAACACCATCCCACCAACATTTTCTCTGGCAGAACCATATCAGATTGCAATCAAATTATAACCTGACCAGAAGAATAAACACACAGCAGGCTTCCTCCAAAACAGTAGCAACTTCTGAGCGGTTGACATCTGCACATAGTCGACAGCAACCCTATCGTCCCTGTTTGCCGCACTGGGATTGTGGGTGATGCCTGTTTTGAGGAGTACGAGTGCAATCGAGGAAATACAACATCGCGATGGTTCCAGAGCGCGGTAGCCCCAAACATCATCTCGGTCGAATCCGCTGGATAGTGAGAGTACGCCGTAAGTAGCAATTTAAATACAGGCGTAGATTATTGTTTGACAAAGAGGAAGACAATTCACAGGCTAACAAAAAAACTCACCTCTGACACAACATATCAATTAGATGTTGTTCTGCCACATTATTTTCCTTATTCACATTCCTCTGCAGCGCGGTAAAGATGGTGCGCTTCTCCAATAAATTCTGGCCGCAGGCGCGCTTCAAATCAAGCATCGCCTCATTAGCTACTCCATGCTCATCCGTGCGCTCTGCGCCGCCAGGTGGGGGAATTGCAAAATATTCAAGCTCTTCCCGGAGTACGATTATAGCCTGTTTTGTAAGCAGGGGATTTTGAGAGGGGGACTGGAAGTCGGACGAAGAGGGAGGGGAGGGCATGGTATCGAGGAGATGTTGCTGGAGGGCGAGCAGCCCAGGATGGGTAGACGTGCCATAAAATGCGTCGGCGGCAGTGCGGAAGAAAGAGAGGACAAAGCCGAAGCAGTCGGGGTCAAACTGTGTGCAGCAGAAGTGCATAAGAATATGAAACATGACTTCCAATTGAACTGTACGGGAAAGAAAACGTGGCAAACACGCACATCAACTCCATACACTTCGTCGTCGTCCTCATCGCCTCCATCCGACAGCGCCACACTCTGCCGGCTCAACACGAGGCCATTTGGAAAAAGGCATAGGAGTACGGACTCTGGGAGGTTCATGATCGTCTCGCGGTCCACGTTAAAGCGCGCCCCGCGCAGGTCGAGCTGGAGCCGTGTGAGCAACTGCGGTTGTAGATTTGGCTGGGGGAGGGTTTGCGAGACTTGCGTTATGGGATTGGACGATACGGCAGCCATGATACGTGAGTGAGATATAGTAAGGAACAAGAGAGGGAGGAGGGAAAGAGGCACACCCACGCTAGAGTGTGTGGTGTTGTGGGTCCAGTATCTGAAGATCTGACTCCGCTCTATCCGCCACTCAGTTATTGTAAGAATAAGAAAAGTATAATGGGAGCGTACTACGACGAAGTGGAAATTGAGGATATGGTTTGGGATGACGTGCGTTTTTCTTCACTTTTGCCGTTGTTTTGCCATCCATCTCATGTGGCAGCTCTTCCGGCTCGCTATTTATTCTCTTTCGTCTCGCTTCGTCTCGCATTTCCTGTCCGCCTCACAACCCATTTTTCCAGGAAAAACGAGTCTATCACTATCCTTGCCCCTGCGGAGATCGATTCGAGATTTCACGGGAGCAGCTCAGGGCGTACGAAGATATCGCGACCTGTCCAAGCTGTAGCCTGGTGATTCGGGTAGTCTATGATCCGGTGAGTCTGGGAACGGTTCATTTTCTGTGAGACGGAGGATGCGCGGTCGTGTCGGTTGGTTTGCTGTTCGCTTGTCTGCTAGTTCTCATTTACACTACTTCTTCCCCTTAACCAAATGCTGACGCGGATAATTCCGGCCTTCTAGCTAGACTATCAGGATGAGGATGAGGATGAGGATGATGTGGAGAGTGGAGGCGAGAGTTCCGAGGACGCTGAGGATAGTCAAGAGGACCAGGATCAGGAATCGGACGCGGCTGATAGCGAGAACGACTCTGAGCGATTCCAAGACGCACTGGACAACTTACATATCTCAGAGTATCCTCATAATGTCATCGTGTCTGCCTAGGGTGTTTTTGAGGGCTAGATCCGAACTTGGAAGCAGACTTGGCCGTTACTGTAAATCACATTCAGTGTTGGGTGTCTGTTGTAATTATGTGTGGTGAAGCTCAAATATGAGTTCAGGACAGTAAATTTACTATTCCTTTGAAGCACATTTGAAATCCTCGTTAGAGCTATCAGAATTTGACGGAGCTGATACTAGTGGGATACAAATTAATGTTGCTATTAATGTACTCACGACTTCAAGTATCAAGCTGCTTGTATATATATACAAAGTATGGCCAGCTTGAAGCTGAAGCCTCATGCAACTAGAGGCAACCGTGGCGCTCGTAGCTTAGACTCTTTAATCACGCCATAATAGGATGAGAGCTTGGCGATGCTATATAGCATCTGAAATCTTTGATGCAAATGAGAACCGGGGAAAGATTTTCGAAAGGTCCATTATCATGATCGGAATCTCATGATACTTAAATATATATATACCACCTGAAGTGCGGTGGATGCTGTCGCCCGGGTGAAGATCGATGTTGGTTGTGACATTGTACACTCTCGATGATTCCTTTGGGTATGAAACAGACATCCCGTGACCTGTGTCTCATGCTTGCATGGTGCCTCTCGTTATGGACCTAACGTTACCAAAGGATCGATGTCCAGTCGATCAGGATCTTTGTAAAGGTGCAGGCTGATGCTATTGATATGTATTTATATAGATATTTCATGCGAAAGCGACTCACAATATTGTTGGACCTGTCCGGACGCCAGCCGACAGATATACTTACCAAGCACAACTAAATCTATGTCGTATTTTCATGTTGGTTTTGGGAAACGTATATTTCCAACGGCGTGGCGCCCGCACCTTTCCGTTGGTTACAATGATCTATGTAGTGGGTTGCTCCTCGGAAGCGAGTGGGCATTTGGGTGTACATTGCAACACAACGGGACTATACGCAGTGTAGATGTGGCCCCAGGTAATATCTTTATGGGGGGAAGAGGAAGGAGTGGGATAAGTAACACTTACAGGGTTCTAAGGAAAAGCTCAGCACTCTCTTCCCATGTTAAGAATTAGTTGATGCACTCACCGTCATCTCATCTACGTCACCCGCTCGCAAATTTTCCATATCAAAGTTACGTTTCTGTGGCCATCATGAAAGTGGTGCTTCTTCGTCAAAGCGGCTTCACCTGCCTTTGACATCAATCAGGGAATTACCTGCAGAGCCCGGCTTTGAAACCAAGTTGTGCGAGCCAGGGTACACTGGCATCGTGAGTGGTGCTCGTAGTGGAAATTCTGCTATGATACGGCGTATGATCTCCTAGGACAGTCGTTGAAAATGGCACAATTGACCTCTTGCGGCCGCCTCTAGAGGTTATCTCTAATTTGAAATAAAATTTACTCTGACTCACAATAAATAAATAATTTCCCAGCTCCAGGTACTGAGATCTAAGGTACATAGCGTTAGCAGTGCACCGTGCACGTTTTGATTGTGTCGAGTGCATGACATTGGGCGCCGGAAGAAAGCAACAAACTGATCTTCAGATCAAGTATTGGTTTGTCGTGAGAGCGCTTCGTGGGACTCTTGGTGCCGGAGTGTTGGAGGATGGCGCATGACAATGAATCGAACCACGGGTGCAGGATCTTGTACGTGGCACCAAGTGAACCGATGCCTAATTAGTAGCTCGCAGGGTGAAATGCGCGGCAGCACATTTCCAGTCATGGTTGAAGTACTTAGGTTCCAGTCTTGGCGGCCAAATCCCTACAGGCAATGATATAAGAGTCTTTTTCGGCGTTCGAGACATCGCTAACGTTCGCCAGAAGGTGCCTGATGAACGCTCCTGTCGCGGTAAAGTCTTATGGTCACTGGTGGCCTATCATTAAATTTGATTATGGAAACAATAGGGACTTACGCCCACTCTCAACCCTGCAGTGTCTTTTCTTAGCAGACCGCTGTCGTTGGCAGTCCGGTGGAGTAAGCTTCTCAGACATCAATATGATGAATGTTCTGTGTTGCCGCAGCCTGAGTTGGCACTGCCGCTTTGGAGCACCGCCATGCGTTTTACGGCCGCCCACAGATTAATCACGGATTTACGTTTTAGTCTCGCAAAACTGTTCACTCTACGACCATGACCACCCCAGATGAAATGGATATTACCTTCAACAGAATGGATAGCCCCCCACCCATGGACGGTGATCAATTCGCTATACTTGACGATGCCTCAGAATCGGTAGTGCCAGCCACTGTCCCGACATCCAGCTCGGATTCGAGCAGCACCCCAACTTCTCCATCAAACATTCATCCACTCACGCCTGAGCCTCAGAACAGTCCTGGATCCGATGTAGATCCTACCACCCTCGCTCTTGTGAGCGACCACGACTCGGAACCTGTTGAAGAGTTTCCTAATCCGTACGACGATCTTCCACCCATGCCATTGAGCCACGGTCGCGTTTACAGTGTACCGGACCTGCGTCAGTTCGTGCAGCCTGCACCCCAACAACCACTGCGCTTGCCTTCTATCTTACGTCCATCCCACCCAAAGTCCTACAACTCTGCGGATAGCAGGCGCGCAAGTCTCGCACTATCTAGCATGGAGTTTGGAGTATCTCCACTGGCCCTAGGAGAACAGAGGTTGAGTATGCATTACTCGCCACCGTTTCATTTGGGTGATGGCCAATACTCAGTCACGCCTTGTGAGCGTCTGATTGAGCTGATTATCACTGCTGCTAACGAGGCATCTGTCATCGTAGGGCAGCCACGGCGGTCGTCTCTTGCTGAGACCCAGGTTGCTAGGCCTCTGCCGACTGATTATCAGTTTGATGAACCTCACATTGAAGTCAGTGAGCGGTTCGAGGATAATCAATCGGAGAGTCGGTCGCTTGAAATACGACCAGTGGGACATCAGTCCACAAGGCAGCCGACTGATTTATGGCCAGCTAAAGCACAGGAGCTGAGTCGTGGCGCTGAGAAGGCGCCTGGGTGGAAATTCTGGTCCCGAAGGCGGTGGGTTGCTCGGTTTCTTTTTGTAAACATATTGCTTATCTCTATCTCTATCGCAAACAGTAATAAAAAGCAGAAGGCTTAGCGATTCCTAGGACCGTCATATCATCCACCATTTCATATTAGCTATGGCATGCATTCGCTTTTGAGCTTCACTTTCGTCTCAACTTTCATGGGTATTGCGTGGACTCTGCATTTGGAGCAAGGAATATTGGACTGTGTAGACCATCTTATTTATTACGCGCTCATTCTGTTGGCTTTGCTAAATCTGACGGAAGGATCGAGGCATGGGCCTCACTTCATTCTTGCAAAGAAACTTCATGGCAGATTTGATATACCGCCATACACGGTTATATGACCCCCCCAAAATGGTATTGAAGTTGATGGTACATCGAGCATCACGGTATCACAGTGTCGGTATATAACCCACGTCTAGAAAGCATTCATTGTCATCTAATCCTTTGTTTTCTGGTCCCATCTGTACGTCTGTCAGCAATAGCGCTGCTTAGATAGACCTCATACTCACAGATCCAAGAATAACTTCCATAAAACAGAGAACATGAGGCCTTGCAGACCGTTGGCAATGATACGAGTCTTGAGTCCACGACCAAACAAGCCAATGTAACCATCTTGAGCCACAACACGACGTGCAGCTTCGTCTAGTAAGGCAGATGAGTATCATAGATGTGGAACAGGTTTAAGAGGGGAGCAGTGCGGAACAAGACTCACAGTAGCTGACGCGCTCCGCGTCAACTTGTCTATATGTCTTAACAACCCGTAAGCTGTTGCTCACGGTGTCGCTGATGACACTAGCAGCGAAACCGATGAAGGCCTGTCGTCCCAGTTTCTGGAGGAAGGTATGAGGGAGCGGGAGGCGCTCGTCGAGTGTGTTATACGTTGCAAACCTATCAGCGACAGAACGGTATCAGACTTGTCATTGCGACGCGCATCCAAGGATCACTTACCAAGGGTAATGGCCAACGAAGGTAGCTGCTGCGGTGGCGAACGCACCGTACCACAATGTGGTGATGCCGTATTGTTTGATCTGGAGCACAACTAAGGACGACTCTGACATATTTGCACCAGACTGACCCTCCGCTTTAAAATATCCCATCCAGGCCGACCCTGTGTTTGGAGTGTGGTCTAAAATTACTTCCCTGAGTCGGTTTAAGCACCAGGAATTGAGATCAAAGTGTACTTTGAGTGTATCCACAGGCGTGAGGATCATCCTGAACGCCGCAGCAGCCAGACTTGCGAAGATGGTCTTGATAAGCGCAGGGAGCCGGTTCATGTATTTATTTGAAGTAAGAAGGGCCAAAATTCCAGCATTCGCTGCTGTGTCCCCAAACCGTGACACCGGACCTAGTTGGTGGTTTCGTGTCTGCGCCAAGCGTAAAGATGAACAATTCTCACCTTGTATTAAAGCTGCACCGAGTCCTTGGTAGTATCTTCCGTAGCCTCCATCGGCGTACAGTGTTTTAATTGCCTGAGTAGTGGTCGTCCCGAAGCCTACTAAAGTCAGCTATGGCTCCTGAAAAGAATACACAAGACTCACGGTACTGGAAGTTCATCACTGTACGGAGAGGCTGAGGCTTCAATCAATAAATATACCACCGAGCCAATAGGAGGTGAAACGCACCATCAGGAGTAAGACTTGCAGCACCATGGCTGAGCGGGCACATGAACATCACGAAAGGACAGTCAGATATTCCAAGCACCTGCAGCCCCACTTAATCCACCACCCAAAGCGCTCATTAACGCAGCACTGAGGTCAAACTAGGTTCTCATTAATGGAAAGGATATTCCCCCAGAAAAGCGCTATCCTTGTACGCACGTCGACATCCTCCGAATCAATCCAACCTTTGATGAACACCACAAGCACGAAGGCAGATACCAGGGTCAACAGGATATACCAGGCTATCTGGACTTTGCTAAGCGTCCTCTTAGGACGCAAAATTGCATCAGATTGTCCCAGATTACCATCAAGATCCTCTGGAACTGCATCGTGTTCCACAGTGGAAGCCCGAGGGTCCAACAAGGGTTGTCGCTCATCAGCCTCCACAGGCATTGCGCTGGATGGGTTCGTCATGACGGTGTGAATGAACAAGCTCCCCTGGCTACTGTATGTGATTCTCGCTCGAATTACCCATAAGCTCCCGGCGGCAGATTCCGGGCCCAAGAGCATGACTCGGCTCTATCGGCATGAAAAAGCGGCTTGTCCAGACACTAGGCCTTGGTGCCGCTGTGGCAAATTAACTCACCGCATACACTACTGGCTCGGAGTAACTCATTTTCTATTGCGAGAGTACCAGATGTACTACTCTGGTGTCTCCTTTGAAGTGCTTGGGTTACAGATTTGGGATGCCGACAAGGCCGAGCCATGCTCTCGGGCCCGGAATCTGCTGTTGGGGGCAAGCGCCCGCAGCGGCGCAGCACAAGTATCTCCGAGCGTGAGGAAGACACTCTGAAATATATAAATAGGATGTCTCCAATATAAACAAGGTATCATATCTGAGCTGGCGAGCCTGCAGCTGCGTTACTCTAACTGCTGAGCAAGAGCAGCGGATTTATCCATTTTACCGAGTTTGGATTGCATCGATCGACAAATAACTGTCACTGGCAAGGCGCGTCAACATGAAGCTGGTCTAGGCCCGCCACCATCCTTTGAGCAAGGTTTTCATTGCGAGTCATGATCTACAGTATCTGTTCTGCGGTCTATAAGTGGTTCAGCTTTGAACGTGCGTAGCCTGATCTTGATTTTGTCATCTTATAACATCTATGTACCAACCACTTCGTGCCTACATGTGCAGTAGACACTACCTCGCATCTTGTCGGTGTCATCGCGAAGCCCTTTGCACAGCTATTCTACATCATCGACGCCTTTCTGCCCTGATTCTCCACGGGTAGCCGTCCTCGTCAGTGATATTCACGTTCGAAAACGTCGTTTTGATCTTAATTGCGTGCTTCACAACAACGTCCTTCTCGATGTCGCGCCTACGTGATGCTTTCAGCGTACCACCCGTTAGAAATGTAAGGAGCGCTTACTCTTCAATGGGCCATTTGTATCCTGCGATATTGATCTCACGCAGCGATGGAAGTCGATGGTTCACAAGCGCTTGCCATAGCTCGGGGAAGAACCCTTTCAAGCCAGACATAGCATCTTTGTTTCTGAGGGATCATCGATCGTCATAATACGAATGGCAACAAAGAACGCACATCATGTACAAACTTGGGACTCTGAGTTTGATCTTTGTAAGCCGTGAGTGACCGGTTGAATCCCGTAAGAGCCGAGAGAGACCCTCCTGTAGAAGGTCAGCCGCGAGTTCTAAAGCGAGCAATCAGATCAGGTCACCCAGCGTCCTGTCCACTTTAACAACCTCAGCTGTGGACATCTCTCTAGGATGCCCGTGTATTTCGTAAAACCACC
This sequence comes from Ramaria cf. rubripermanens, assembly GCA_003316465.1. Lineage (NCBI taxonomy): Eukaryota > Fungi > Basidiomycota > Agaricomycetes > Gomphales > Gomphaceae > Ramaria > Ramaria cf. rubripermanens. Next base: position 10,403 of record QFFB01005960.1, read on the forward strand.
TGTTATTTCGAGGTTTAACAGTCGTGGGCCGCAAATCTTCAAACTTCTTCGCATGAATGAGTCTCGTGGAAAAGTTGCTGTAACAAGCTCCGGGAAAAACCTGTCCAACCACACATTAGTCGCGACTAGTAAGTGGATAGGACAACCTACGGGAAGAGGTTCCAGGGGAGCGTGGAGGTATCTGCCGCAATTACTTGCGGAGATCGCGCAAACTCTATTCGAGACAGCTTCCGAAAGTGAGCAAAGACGGTATGCGGAACTGTATCATTAACGGCGATGCTTAGATGACGAATTGTGATGAGACTTGGTCCAGCAGTTTCCGCAAGTAGCGTGAAGACAGTGCTTGAGATTGACGGGGAGAGACCTCCTACGAAATGTTCCAGTCCAATTAAATGCGGAATCAGTGCGGTGAGCTCAAAGTTAACGTCGCTTGGAGATTTGCTCCCAAGCATATAGAGCGAGAAAACCCGAACTTGGTGTAGGATAGTTGGGTCTTGGCTGCATCGTAGGACGAGTCGGGTTAATGACCTTTCCTTGACGAGGAGCGGTACTTTGAAAAGAAATTGTTGCGAAAGTCTCTGCCTCGAAAGCTAAGCCCGCGAGCAAGAAAGAAAGCGTTGGGCGAAACTAGATCAAGACCCACGTGAAATTGTTTAGACACTAGCGTCAAGCTTTTGCGAGTAAAATTGATAGAACAAAGAGCGGCTCGGTTGCCAGTCAACTCAGAGAGGTTTAAGGCATCCGGATGGCCGGGAGAAGTAGCGAAAGCGAAGATCATTGTCCAAAGCGATTCTGTAGTACTAGAAGGCACCTGGGAGAGCGGAGTAAATGATGGTTTGGGCCGTATATGAGCCGAAGATCTCTCCATGTTTTCTTGGATGTTTAAGCTAGTTGTGATACCATGAGCGAGGGAGAACGCGGCGCATATATATATAGACTATCTCACAGAATTTTTGCCAGGACCGCTACATCCGTTTTCACCGCAATTTCTGGATTGTTAGAGATGGCTTTGATGACAGGAATATAACGTTTCAGGTCAGACTCAGTTTTTTTCTCTCTGAACTTGAAGAAAATATTGGGATTTGTCGCCATTATCGACCATGTTTCGTCCCAACTGAGGGGAAGCTCCGCAGAAACAATCTTAAGTGTCGTCGATTCTGAAAGAGCAATAGCTAGCCTTTCTGGTTTACTACCTCGAAACCATGATTCGGTCTGTGCGTATGGGAAGTGGAACTCGGCCTAGAGTACAAAGACAATGTTATGATAGAAGGATAGTAAGGGACAATAGACACACCAGGTTAGTCCAATGAGGTATGGATTCGATCAGTCTAGAGAAAACCTGTTCGTTCTTAACATTCTTCGTCTCACACTGGTCGAGTAGTATGACGCGGGTGGGATTGATCGACCGTAGAGCGCGACACAATCCAGTAACGGCGACTACAGCGTAGATGTCCAGAGTGAAACAAAGAGTGTGCAGATTAGAACAGCGTTTGAACACATCCCAAAGACAGCTATATGCGCCCTCAAGTCGAATTTTTTTCACGTAAAGCGGAAATGCACGGTGACGACAGAAAGCTTCAGCAAGAGCCTGTGCCTGAGCGGTTGATCTAAGAACTACGACCTCGTACAGAAGCGGTGTAGCGATTCTGAGCCACCTCTTGCAAACCAGAAGTACCGAAGAAGCGGGAAAGTTAACGTTAGACCCGAATGCAGCGTTCGACATGGAGATGAATTTATCATCAGAGACATGAAGCGAAGGCGCAAGAATCATTTGGAGAAGTTCGTCCGCAATCCTGTGTGCCATGGTAGAAGGGAGAGCAATGCGACGCAATCGTTGTGACGGTCACGCTGTCCAAATAAGCGGGCATCAATGCCTTATATAGGGAGTCTTTTGGTGGAAACAGATAGGTCCTCGCTGAGTTCTAAGACAAGATACTAAGGTAACATATGGTTGCTTCAAATTTGGAAACACTAAACTTGGTATTTAACTTCAACCATAGGAACCTTCTCAATGACTTTTGGTGATTGAGTCTATCCTGGCATCCTGTATCAATTTTCTCAACCTTTGGATAACAGGGGCTCCAAACAAGAAGGTGGCTATCACATATTTGGCCTGCGCCGTTATGTGAGACAAGACAAGAAGACGAGAATCACTTGAGTACTCACCCCAACATCCAGTCTGAGAAAATGACGGATACATAATCTAAGGATAAAAGCAGTTTCTAATAAATGAATTATTCCACAGCCGATCCAAATATACTGGATAGTTTGAGGTCCACCTATAGCCGAGCGGATTTGGGGGCCAATGTTAAGGGAGGGAGATGATCCAGGTACTGAAAATGTGACGTAAGTGAGGAAGGCTAATAAGGCCGTGGTGACCAGTACACCGCGGGGTAGCTCGAAGGTAGTAATCTGGGGATGTGGAGTCTACACCATGATAGCATCCATGAGTATTTGCTATACCACCCCGGATGAAGGTAGAGGGCTTAGTACCCACCATTCCCAGCGCCTCCTCCGCATCTACTTTCATTGACAATAGCCGTGGCTTCACTTCATCATAGCCAGTGAGTGGTGGTTCGAATGGGATCGTCAGTTGCCTCTTCGCGTCCGTTTCCT
>QFFB01005963.1:0-21504 GCA_003316465.1 Ramaria cf. rubripermanens
GTGCTCTGCAACTTGATCTGTGGTTGGCGTTACTGACATACGGCTACTCAAGCTTACCCAACTTAGAATTCCAATATACAGCAGTCAATCAAGGCAGGCAGGCACTCGGCGCTCAGTTTGGCGCTCTGCTTGCTAAGCTGCTCCCTGCCTATGAAGCTAGTTGTCGTGTCCTTCTATGGAATTTGTTCTGGCACGAACACATTGATCCAGCAGGGTCGTGACTGTTGATCTGGCACAGAAAATTCATTGATTGCACTGCACACTGCCTGATGCGACTCGGGTTTGTTTTCAGGTCGTCTGCTGTCCACCTTAAGCCTCACATCTTGAATTGGTCGCTGTGCGGCCCGGAGCAGCGACTACAATGCAGATGCTATGATCACTCGACATTACATTCACTGCCACCAACACCACGTCGAACGTACATGCATATGCACAGTCCCCGTGCGGGCTTCGGGTTGCAGCTTTGAGTTGTCAGTGGCACTCATCTTTCACGCGATGCGGGTATTTTATTAGAGGTAACGCCTCTGCGTCAGGAGTCAGCGCCCTTGCTTGGACCTGGAGTTATAGGCCTAAGCTAAGCCCTGGGACTTTGGAAGATATCTGCGCACGGGGAAGTTGCGCTTGGGTTATTTGCCTCGGAGGTTAAAATCGCACGATTATCCGGTGAAGGAGTTACTAGTTATCTCGCGCCCTGCGTGCGTCATTGATATTTCTGTGTCCTCCCGAATTGCGTCTTGCGGAATGCGGGACCCGCAAGCCGGAGCATGACGAATATGTGAGAATGAGCATTCCCACTTACCGTACGTACTTATGTAGGACAGGAATGTTGGAGCTTATGTTCCGTCCCGTCCCGACCTGGCCTGTCCTCTCCGCGAGGGATCGACGGATGTACAGACGGAGGGGTAAATGTACGCATGGCTGGATAAATCAGGCCTTGTCCATTAGGAGTGAAAATCTCTCGCACTAATGGAGAAGATCGCCAACTGGCTTGTGAACAGGACAGGACCTGTCACGACAACTGAGGAAAGAAGGTACAAGAATGAGAAATGAGAATCAAGCCACAATAAGACCTATAGGAAATACGGAGCGCAGGACAATACGGAAATTGAATTAGGATACAAAACACAGACACAGGAGATGGCATGACATGAAACACAGACGCACCAGACCAACACAAAAAAAGCACACAACACAAGAAAAAAACTTCATGATCCGGCTCGCATTGGTGGCGCATATGCATCAGGCTCTTGTCAGACTTAGCTAGTTACACTGATGCTTCGCGGAAATTGAGTTCTGGACTTATCTGCTCCTTCATACACATACTTACGGCAATACTAAACCTTACAGCGAAGACCCTTATTCACGGCGAAACTCGCATTTACGGATAACACATACTAACGATCATAAGTAACAGAACACCACGGTCGTGTACTACGAATACCCCCTCGTCTCCAATAATACGATTATCACACAGGGGATACATACCAGTACATCATATAATTTGTGGACGTGGCTGTAATGGTTCTCCCAGGCCCAGCTTGTGGTGGCTTCGAATTCGAGGCTTCCGCGCTGCGCATCCACACTACTCTGTTACATGCTAGACCCGCAGATCCGAGAAAATTGCAGTGATTCAAGAATACATGCCCTGCTTATAGTAGTCTATTCACATTTAAACCATCTGGGGGCTCGTGGCTGGTGTGTGGTCCGCGGCTCCAGACTCTCAGGCTCGGCCAGCGCGGCAATATAAGAACATTCTGCGTCTATCATGATTTAATGTCAGCATGAGAAATGTAGAGGGTTGTAGAGGTAAATAAAACACGCGCAGCCGACTATTTTCCCAGGCCTTTCATCGCATCCGAATTACATCGCCGACGGCGGCACTGGATGAGAGAAGGTATGCAGCCACCTCCTACATTGTATATACCAGACCTAATTGCCGAAGCCATCTTTTGCGGGGTTCTTTGCAGGGGCTTTATGCAGGAGATCGACAAGGCGGCAGCCGAGCCCGGTGCGGCTGGGCGGTGAAACGCAAACAGGCTACGTAGCATATATAGCGGATATAGTATGAGGTGGGGATCGGGTGAGGGCACGCGCAGAGGTTTATATATCTGTGCATCAGCCAAAATAAAACGTACTTATGCAGAGTGTCGGCTAGTATGGTCGAACGCAGACGAGGAACGTTATGCAGACGTGATATTGCTGCACAGTCACCGTCGCCGTTATACGCATCGGCGACATCGACTTGTCAATTTTGCAGCCAGAATGTGGGTGGCGCACCAGCAGCCGAGAGCATAAGTATGACTCATCAAGGCGTCATCGTCATCTCGATCGTGCCACCGTTCGACGTTCGACTTTCGAGAGTGTCCCTCGACGACCACCTTGCTGACTTTTGTTTACCGTAATCCGAGAATCAAGTACCCCCGCTGGATCATGTTCCTCCTACCCTGGAGGCAATACTGTACTTAGCATATATCGAACGGGCTCCAGACGTCAGGTTCGGACAAAATTGCTAAGAGCGGCTGTCGGTCACTGGTTCTGTTCGGTAGCTCGGACACACGACGTACTCACTAATGAAAAATCACCGAATACGTCGCAGCGCTATGATATCGATAGACTTACCGGATGTATATCTAACCATGGATTCTCCTATATACAGCAAGGCCTCGGTGGCCCGAGTACTTAGGTACTTGCGGTTAGATTAACGGGTAAGTCCAGGTAAGTCCTATAACTAGTTACTGTATAAGCTTAACCAGTGATGGGATACTAAGAACAGCTCATGGAGCACATGCATTCCGGTGGTTTGACCTCGCCTATAACGCTACTTGACTGGCGCGACTCGTGCGACGAGCTACTGCATCAGAATACAGACTCTCATCCTGGGACTCCCATAGTATATGGTTCAATCTCGCGTCGCATAGTGTCGCAGACACATATGGTCTACAAGTGTCCCATCACAACCCGCTACATCGTAACACCGGTAAAGTATCGTAGCCGCGCGTGGACCTCCCTTGGATGGATATGGTCAGAACACTGTAAGGCAATCAGAATATGTCGGCGTTCGTGAGAAGCTGATAAAAGACAGGAAACGTCAAAAAATCAGATATTCTCAATGAGGTCGGGAAGGACTGTATATTTGGGACCCGACTGTTTTTTCAATATCGCTCACTGGGGCACTATTAGTATACGCCGGTAGGATATGGCGTATAATACGTACTTGTGTATATGTCAACCTGCAGGGCTTAAAGTCCGCGTATAGTCAAGGTGGCTGTACTCGGGAGAGAATGATGGAGAGATCAGGCTGCGTCACACTCACGCCCAGGTGGGTGCGAGGCGCGAGGAGCAAAAAATAAGGGCCGTAGGACGTTGTTTCCCTCCGATGCATCATATTCCTAGTGCCGACGCGTCGCCGCGCTTGATGCCGCAGCGCTGTGGGTCCTTGTATTGCGATTAGGAATTTGGGAAGTTACCTAAGTTAGAGACTGGTATGAAGGGAGACACAGGTTGGGACTCCGAGTGATGCGGGACATTGCGCCAGTGATTATGAGAGTCCGACCGGGGCTCGTCGTCCTCTTTCCAATAACAGTTTCTGGCCAAGGCCCAAGGGAGGTATGTCACAACAATCTAGTTACAAGAGCGGATTCTGAACGTACCCAGGCTCGCGGCCGGGTCGCAGTCGTTTCACCCCTCGATTGACAAGTAAGTTACTTATGTGCATCACACTAGCTATCATCTGAGGTTTACTGTAAATTAACGGACATACTCGGGCGTCTCGTCGTAACACAGAGTTATTATGTTACGTACTTGCGTGCGGTACACCCTGGTGTACCAGGCGGCAGCTCACGATACGCATTGGGTAATGCTTCATTAGGAAGGATGATGATGTCATCCCATCGCGGCTGTGACTCGCAGCAAGGACACGCGAACTGCAACTGCGGCAATGCGAAAAGAGATCAAGACTGATGCGAGAGAGGTATGTGATGCTTGATAAATGAGCATCTACTTCGAAATCAATGTGAAGAGGCTGGAATGAGTTATCAGTGCATGATGAATGCACACATATCTACTGGCCTTGACAAGCCCTACATGGGCCCTAGGGTCTTCTGTCTTACTGATGCAAGTGAGAGGTGCCAGCCCCCCAAACTATTTTGAAGGGTTAAGATGCTTCCTGAAGCATTTCTTCAGGTCACTATAACAAAAAGCCTTGCTAATTCTGATACTGTCAGGGTGACTCTTGTCATAAATCGTAACATCCAGGACCATTTTCCATTTTTTTTCTTCTTTTATTTCTACGGACAATCTAGCTAGAATTTCACCTTCGTTCTATCCATCTCTCTCCATCCGGACTCTTCTCATGGACATCATCATTTTATCTTGAACATTCTATTCATTCTTCTCTTTTTGTTTCATCTATCTGAGACGCTTTCATGCGTAACACCGAGCCGACGAAATCAATGCCGGACACGAGTCAAGGCGTGCAGCGACACGTACTTCCCATTCGAGGCACATATATGCGTAGTAAATCGAGTCGAGGCACATTAGGTGTAGCACTTCATTTTCTTAACCTTTACACTGATTAGTATTTCATTCTATCTCTAAATCCGTATGCGCAGCGGATTCAGACTGTTCCTTTATCTTAGAGAGCCAGGGGCTCGGTTGTCATATGTTTTACTTCCTTTCTCCTATTACTCCTATTCTACTCCTTAGTATATTAGTGCGAAGCATAGACTTTAACAAGATGACAATCTTCTTCTTTTACGCCCACCTTACTTTTGAGCTTTACTGAGTCTTCGAGTTTATCTTACCGCAATTTCCGGCTTCCAGTTCTAAACCTGGGTTATCCTATCAACCTTTATTACCTTCCGGCCCCTTTTCCCTATCACTATAACGCACCCAACATATCGACCTCGCTTTGTTTTACAGATAAAAGAATAAAAACTCTAAGCCATCCTAGGAATAAGCCTGCTAGCACATCAGACAGGGGAATACTGCCCAGCTGTCTGTCCGGGCCTGATAAAGGACTCTAACTGGTGATGTCACTGTGTTTAGGCCCCCTGTTAAGTCTTGGTAAGGAACCTCAGGGTGAGCTCAGACTGAGGATTGGTAAGGGTAAGGGCTTGGCTTCAGCTTATATGCTGTGCCATTCACTATTACACATGCCCTTGGCTTTGGAATGAGGTGTGGACAAGAGAAGCATGACAGAGTAAGAGAAGGTTGGGAACATATTTTTGTATACCTTCCAAAAGCTCAGGTGATGCAAGGCTGAGTTGGAACACCTCAGGTCCTTCTAGCTGGTGCATAAGAATGCAGGAACATTGACTAGGAAAACAAGCAGTGCTACTAGCTTTGGAGGTGGTGGAGGAAGTTCAGGGGTTGGGGGTGAGGTGGTCATCCAAAGTATAGTGAAGTGAGCCAACATCACTGAGTGAGCTGGAGACAAGGTTGGGTTGGTGGTCTTGAAAGTAATACTGCTGTGAGGGCAACCTAGGCAGACGTTCTACACTCAAGCGGCACACTGGCAAAGGGGGAATCCTAAGTCATATACAACTACATACAATGCAAGGGCATACCTGGTGAAGGGGGAATCCTAAGAGAAAACTCTAAGGATCGCCTTTGCCCACTAGCTAACAGCTATATACATGTACCTTGGGCCTCACAACCCTGTACCTCCAAAGCCTGAACCACATAAGCAACAGAGGTGCTAGACTACAGACAGGGCCAAGGAGGTGTTCAGAAGCTGCCAAGGGACCAATCTGCACAGCTCTGGAACAAGAGGCCCAATGCCAAAGTGGCACTGGGTGGGGTAGACTTCAGAAGGGACTGTGTACACTTTGCATGCACTTTGCAGGACTTCGCAAGGTGTGGGAATGTTCACATGGAGTGGAACATAGGGTGCATGCACTTCAAAAGGACTTCGCAAGATTTTGCAGGACCCTGCAGGACTTTGCAGGAGTTCCCCTCACATCCACTTTGGCAAGGCTGCAAATACTTCACATGCACTTTGCAGGACTTTGCAGGACTTTGCAGGGTGTGGGAATGTTCACATGGAGTGGAATGTAAGGTGTGAAGGCTTCGCAAGGATTCCACAAGGATTTCGCAAGCTTCGCAGAGGTTCCCCTTACAATCCTTTTTCTTGATAAACAACACAGGAGCTCCATGCAGAGACCAAGTAGGTCAGATGAAACCCATGTTCAAATGCTCATCAATAAACTTGTGGAGTGCTTTAAGCTCAGAAGCCAAAAGTGAGTAAATAGGGCCAATCAGAGGAGCAGTCCCTTCTTCAAGATTAATCTTGAGATCATAAGGACAGTGTGGTGCTAGTGTATCAGCTTGGGCTTTGCTGAACACATCTGCAAACTCATGGTAAGCTTTAGGAATATATTTATGTATACCTTTCAACAGCTTGAGATGGTCCTGGGCCAAAGTTGAAGCTCAGGCGAGGAGTTTGGGTGACACGAGGTTGTGTTAGATCCCTGAGATCTAACACCAAGACTCCAAACCTTTGGACCTCCGAACTCCAAAGTAACTATTATGTTCCATTTTAGTTCTTGTTATTTGCCTCTTAAAGTATAGTTGTCATTCACAATCCAAAGTAGAATACTTGTACCTCACTCAATCTGAACCTCCGAACCTATTCTGAACTCCGCTTGTTATGCACCTCTTATGTCCTTCTTGTGTTACACTTATATCCTTCTTGTTATATGTTCTTAGGATACAATTAGGCTATGAGGTATTAATAACCCTCCAATCTTGTATCAGTTCTTTAGTTCGAAGATCAACTTATTTCCTCGTTACCAACCTCCAGTCTTCTCCCATCACTATCTCCATAGTTAGATACTACTAGTGATACTTCCGAAGTTCAAATTTTTGAGTAACCTCCGAACCTCCAATCTCAGAAATTAGGGACCGAACAATAGTAGGTGGCGCAACCCATAAGTTGAAGCCAAGTCCCTACCCCTCTCATATTGCTTTGAAGTCTGACTTCCGAAGTTCTGGGTAATGTCCGTGAACTTAACAGGTTGAATTGGAACATCTCAGATCCCTCTAGCTATCTGGCATGTAAGAATGTGGGAGTGTTGACTAGGGAAATGAGAGGTGTGAACAGCTTTGGAGGTGGCAGAGGAGGTTTGGAGGCTGGAGGCAAGGTAGTCATCCAAAAGGTAGTGGAGTGAGCCAAAGTCACCAAGGTAGCTGGGACTGAAGTTGGTTTGGAGGTCTTGAAGGTAATACTGCTTAATGTCCAGTCAATCAACAGATTGTTGCAGGCAAGTCAGTTGTGGCCAAGTATTACTGAGCAACTCGAGTCAAGCAAGGTTACATAGAAAGTAACCAAGTGTCCTTTGCCAGTTGTAAAATGGATAGGGAGATCTAAAGCTTGGGTAATAGTAGTGTTAGTACTACCATCAAATAGTTTAAATGGAAGTGGGGTAACAGGATAGGTAGTCAAGGCATAATTCTCTACAAACTTGGATTCAATAAAACAATTGGAGGAACTGCAATCAATTAATGCTATGAAAGAGACTGTGGAGATTAGAGGTGAAGTTAAATCTACACAAAGAGAGTCTTTGGACAAGGAATCAGAAACAGCACTGAGTCTAAACACACGGCTGAGGTTACCACAATCCTCAGGTTGTATGGTTCTAAGGTTACTGATTATTTTTTTGGCTCTGAGGTTGAAGCTGAGTCGGTCTTTATATCCAAAGTCTTATTGGACCTGCCTTTAGTTCCAGATGAACTGTTACCATCATTAGGTTTCTTATTTGCCTTTGGGCAGTCCTTGACTATATGGCCCTTGATATTGCAAAGCAAGCAAAGTCCTTGGTCAATCCAATACTGTCATTTATCAGGGAGGAGTTTGCTATCCTTACCAAGCTTGTTGGTAAGGTTGGGCGTGGTTTGTGCCTTTGCCATATTGTTACTATTGTTAGTTGAACCTTTACCCAAGTTAGTCTTGTTACAATTCTTTGGGTTAGTGGAACTATTAGACTGGTTGGAGTTATTGTTTGACTGGTTAGAAGGTTGGTTAGTGTTTTGACTACTGTGGGCTGCAATAGAATTGTATTCCTGTTATATCCATGCATTCCACTTTCCCGTTCTGCTTTCCACCCTATCATTTCCATTACCACCCTATCATTACTCAGCTCTCTGATCCTCCTGGCCCCTCCATCAGCAAGGGTACCTTGTTCCTTGTGGAACGTCTGTGTCCCCATACCGATGGATGATGGGTACCTACTTTAGATACCAAGCTTATGTTCCCCCCCTGCTGTGAGAGAAGGTGCACTAGAGCAGCAATTGAACCTTGACTAGACCAAAGATTGATAGATTTGAGTAGTAATATAGCGCAGAGTCCTCAGCATTATAACTAGACTACAAGTATAACGTTACCTAGCGCAGAGTCCTCAGAGGTCGAGATGAGGCTGCTGCACTGGCACGGAATCTAATTAACTACCCTCAGCACTTATTAGATAATCAGAATGAACATTAGCAGAATAAAAGGAAATTGGTGTAGGGAATAGAGTAACAACCATGGATGTACTGAAGGAAGGAAATGGGAAGGTAGGGTAAGAGAGATATAAGAGAAAATAGAGGAACCCTGACACCTGCCCTATGATCCCCAACTCTGCTCATGGTTCCGTACCGAACACCTCTTCCACTCCAACTTGGATCTCATTACTGTTACTTCCTTACATGTACCCCCTAGTATATAAGCTCCTGTATTCACACTAGTAACCTTAGTTCAAATATCAACCACATTTCCCATGTTAACCTTCTGTAGTACTCTTAGTACACTTCCACCATTACTTCCACGTTCCACACTTCTGCACGTACTGCGGAACTGTGTTGCCTGGTTTGATCTTTCTGTTCCAAAATCTTGGGACCTGTGACTGTCGAGAGGTGCAGCACATAAGCTGAAGCCAAAGTCCCTTCCAACCCACCTTCCGTCCATCTCCACCTTATGGTTTTACACACCCGTAACAATTCCTTCCATTCCCAGTAACAGCTATTGTACTTGAGGGTGAAGCCTTGAAGCTCAGCCAAGCTCATGAATCTTGGAAAGTGGAGTAAGTTGTCCTTGATTTGTTTTGTGAGGCCCTTGTAAGCAAAGTGTTGGAGCACCACATTGTTCCACTGAGTTCGGGTGAAAGCTTAGGAAAACTCAATGAAATAACATGTGACTTTGTGATGTTCCTTCATGATGATTTTTTTGAGGTCAATCTTGGCCTGAGCAGCATTGTTGAATAGACCAAAGTTTAGTTTGAGTTCGCTCTTGAAGCTGTCCCAATCCTGGAGCCAGATAGGCTCAGGAAGGAGTTCACCGAGGATCACAGGTTCAAAGTATTGTAAAGCTGAGCCGGTAAGGTAAGAGATGATGTACTGGATTTTAGAGGCTCCTGTTGGAAAGGCATTTGGGCAATCTCTAAAGTTAAGAAAGCATTGCAAGAAAAAGGTGTGAAGCTTAGCCTGGTCAGTGCCATCATAAGTATTGGGCTCTTTGACTTGAGCTCAGGTTTCCATAGGGTGAGGTTTAGCAAGGGTCATAAGGAGTCAACATATGAGATTGCTACCATTGTTGGCTGGGTCAGCTTGGTCCCCATCTGCTCCCTCCGAGGGTGGGCTATCACCCTTGGGGTCATTGGGATCCCCAGGCTTGCTGGGGCTACCTGTAAGGGGAACCTCTGCAAAATCCTTGCAAAATCCTTGCGAACTCCTTGCGAAGCCTTTACACCTTACATTCCACTCCATGCAAACATTCCCATGCCCTGTAAAGTCCTGCAAAGTGCATGCAAAGTATTTGCAGCCTTGCCAAAGTAGACGTGAAGAGAGCTCTGGCAAAGTCCTGCAAAGTACTGCAGAGTCCTTCAAACTCCTGTGAACTCATGCAAAGTCCTTGCAAAGTCCTTGCACCCTATGTTCCACTCCATGAGAACATTCCCACACCCTGCTGAAGTCCCACAAAGTGCATGCAAGGCACACACACCCCAGCCAAGGTCAAGCCCACCAGTCATCACCCCAGCAACAGGCCTCTTGCCCCCAGAGCATCACAGGGCATTCTCCCAGCAGCTCCCAAACACCTACTTTGGCCCTGTCTGTATTTTGGCACCCCTGTGGCTTAGGTGACTCAGGCTTTGGAGGTGCAGAGTTATGATGCCTGAAGTATATAGTTGTTAGCTAGTGGGCGAAGGGATCCTCAGAGTTTTCTCTTAGGATTTCCCCTTCACCAGGTATGCTGTTGTGTTGTATCTAGTTTTATATGACTTAGGATTTCCCCTTTGCCAGTGCGCTGCTTGAGTGTAGAGCATCTGCTTAGATTGCCCTCACACCTTGCCTGTATATCCAAGGAACATGAATAGCTGTGTCATCTTGGAAAAATATAGAACCTCCAATAGTATGATTTCAGAGTATAGGGATGTGACTTCTTCATTGATAGCCATGCTTCTTTGGGTGACTGGGGATGAAGTATATGATGTAGCTTGGCATGTCTTCGAATATCTTCCAAATCAAGTGACCATTGTGATAAGGCAATGTTGGAGACTCAAAGGTCTAAAGGGGAATAGAGTCTGAAGCTGTGTTGATGGATGGCATGGGGATAATAATGAACTGATAATCAATGGGGTATGGCTGCATTGTCTGGCTGGGCTGAACTGAGATAATGAAATAGGCTGAGATGAAATAGATGTGTGTGAAGCTTGGAGTTTTTGAAGACCCTTGCAGAGTTTGAAGCTTTTGGATATGTGTCATTTGATTTTCCTTCAGCACAACACATAAGTTGAAGCCAAGTCCCTACCCCTCTTGCACCCTCTCAAAGTCCAACCTCTGGACATCCGATCTCCAAAGGTCTGGGTAACATCCATGAACTTAACACTAGTCCACACTGTTTCCCATTTCTGTTCCTTTTTCATGTATTTCCAAATATCATTTCAGTACTATAAAATACTGTTTTTTATTGTTGTTTTATAACTGCAGTTCTAAGTGCATTACATGTGAAAAATTGGCGTAAAATGTTTCTGAAAGGACCATTGTCTCTACTTGATTTCAGTGTTGCGCTGATCCACCGGAGCACTTATAATCTGGTACATGAGCACCTAAATTCCGCAACTCCAGCACTGATATTCCGGTGCATAATGTACTTAAAGTAAGTGCCCCGTGTTGTGTCAATGCAATGTGCGAAAGCTAGGACAATGATAACCACTCACTGCATTGCCACATGAGTCCCCTACACGACGCTGATCATAGACTCGCGGATGTGCAGCAATGACAGACGTGTCTGCAGCAGTAAATTATTGTTTTATACTGTACACTATGGACTATGGGGACGACGGTCCCTTGAGGTCCACTGGTTTGTAATGGCCAGATGGCTGGTTTTGGCCATGGCCTTTTTCCTTGTAGCGCCACATGTTCGGTACTTTTTCCTCGATTCGCCCAATTCCGAACGGGGCCCATCTAAGACGGACTCGCAGCAGCCGCATTAATGTGTGGCACGGGCATGTCCACGTTCGCGGCGTTCATGTTGGCGAGGGCGAGGGTGAATGCAAAGCCTACGGTGTGCGCCTCTCGGAGATATGGCACGAGAATTTCGTGAGTTCCTACGCAACTCTCGGTCTGCTGCAATGATTCATCATTGATGGAAGCCAGGTCGCCCCCAAGATGCATGTTGTTCGTGAGTAAGAAACGAGATGCAGGGGTAGCTGAAGCACTATTGTCTGTCATAAAGTGCTTTTTTTCGACTGTAAATGGAAATTGCCACTGAAAGGTCAACGTCACAAGACACGTTCAGGCGACCTACCCCACCACACGCCTATTCCATGATGTTGATGAGGACTCATCATCCCCCGGGTCTGAGTCTGTACAACCTGGCCTCCAAGTCACGAGGGACGGTGTCACAATGGAGCCATGGTCATCACACTCGAATGTCCCCGTCGACCTCGTAGTGACGCTCGGAGGGGACGGGACCATTCTCCGCGCGTCGAGTCTATTTAAGACGGGACAAGTACCTCCAGTTTTGAGTTTTTCCATGGGGACGCTAGGGTTCCTGCTTCCGTTTCGTGTGTCTATTATTTCTTTCTTTGACTTAAATGGGATGTCTTTTTCAGTTCTTAAGTTAACTCACTGCCTAGATATACATGATTTCCGTGAGGCCATTCGAGATATATACCAAGGCCGAGCAACGGTCCTGGATCGCATGCGGTTATCATGTACCTTCCATGATGCACAGGGTGTGGAATTTGGGAGTTGTGGTTCCGTTGGTTAGTAGCTCACTTAAGAGGAGCTGGGCCTGAATAACGTGTCTCGAGGCAGGTTGGCAGGTGATGAATGAGATCACGCTGCATAGGGGGCGGAGTCCCCATTTGAACATCGTAGATGCATACGTAGACGGCGTACACCTCACCGAGGCATTCGTAAGTTCACCATCGGCCCCTTTAAACATGCCAATAATATAGGCTATGTATTATACGAAGTCCGACGGCTTGATTATCTCGACGCCAACGGGATCTACAGCATACTCTCTTTCATCCGGAGGACCCATCGTACATCCATCGGTGAAGGCACTCCTTTTGACCCCTATATGTCCTAGAAGTCTCTCCTTCAGGCCTCTCCTATTCCCAGGCACAAGCCAACTAACTCTCCAAGTGCGTCATATGCTTATAAATTCAAACTTTCCTAACCTTCGTTTGACGCGAGCAGATAAACCCCAAGTCCCGTGCACCTGCAGAAGTCTCGATGGATGGCCAGGAGCCATCCTCCCGCATCAAGTCGCTCTCTCCCAACGAGTCCGTGCGGGTACAAATGTCACCATATCCCATACCATGCATCAGACGCTCACCAGCCCCCTCGTTAGAGGGCGAAAATGGAAATGGAACTCTAGACAACAGATCTGACGACTGGGTGCGGGATATCAATACGCTTCTGCAGTTTAACGCCACATTCCGGAATAAAGGAACGCTGCGGCATTCGCGGTGACAACTCCGAACTAACGAACAAGGGCACGTGTGCCCTAGGATGGTATATTCATTACTCATTTGGTTGTGGACAGAATGATCTCATATTCGCCGGGCGTGCGGGGATAGTTTTCAAGCATGATGAAGAATTGAAATTCTAGAGAGCAAAGGGTACATACGATCTCAGCAGTCATGTGCATCATGTAGCTAGTTCTCGTTTAGTCATTAAGGTCCTGACTAGAGGCAATTAGAGCTCTGCGGGCGATGAAGAGGGGAAGAAACTGACGAAGGTCAGCGAGGGAGTACGATTGCAGAATGCACGACATAGCGAGGGAAGGCGTACTGCCGGATATCCTTGGACACGGAAGACATGGACAGTGACCGGGAGGTGCTTCGAATTATTTCTCTAAAAGCGCTGATATGTTAATCTGGATGAGGCTGGGAGGGTAGGGCGCAGTCTGAGCTGAAGCAGGGGATGCTTCATTTGGGGCTATGAAGAGGTGAACTTCGACCTTGTCGCGCCATACGTCGGGTTCACCACCTGTCACTGTCTCTCGATGTATGTCTCTCAAGTTGTGGCAACAGACGTGTAGAATTGTTCCAGAAAGAGCAACTGAAGGAAGTCCGTGGATGAGTATGGGGTTGATCAATGACAAAATTGTCATAGCAGTGGGGGACATCGCACCCACCGAACTGCCGCTGGACGTGATGATTACACCTGCGGGCGCGAAGCCCACATAACACATACATGATAGAGCCCACCTTCAATACGGCCTCGCCATGTGAAACTATTACCGCTTATATTGCCTGACCCATTGAAGCGTCTTTGGTCCAGAACTCCTTGGTTTTCCAATAGGTTTAGAAGACAGCATAAGTATGTCACCACTAATGATCAAGACTGAATAATAACTTGGAGAGATTTTTGATAATCACCGTGGTGTAAAACTTCAGGCGTAGCTTCTGTTGTTCAACCATCCACTAGTCGGGAAGGCGTCACCGTGTGGTACCCTCGCGAGTAAGGCAATCTCGGCTAGCCTATCTAGTCAGTATAAGTAACCCACCTCGTGCTAATTCGTGTCATTTGTAAAGTGGCTGTAAGGTAAAATTACAGATAGTAGAATACAATGGCCAGGGACTTATGGAGTGATAGTCCTGGCACAAAATGTATCTGAATAATCTACCATTGCTAGCTACGAGATGACTGTCATTGTTTGTAAATGAAGAGTGACTCTCGAAAAAAAATAAATAGACATTCCAGCAGAGTACTGCGAAGCGATGATTTGGGGTCGGCATACGCGCGGGGGTAGGTATACGCGGACAAGAGCGAAAGAAGTGGGGTAGTAAGGGTCTAAGAAACTTCAAACAGGCTGGGGCAGGCTTGAAAAGTGAGGGCTCTTGTATCTATGGCACTGGAAGAGGTTCATATTGGAATTTGAGAGGAAAATCATGTGAGAATCATTGTTAATGCTGGGCCATTGTTGGATTGCAATCTGCATCTTGTCAAAGAACTAAGCAACAATTGCATACAAGTCTAGGTCTGAGAGTAGAACCGGGCATCTTATGCAAGCGTGCTGAACGGATGGGTAGACCGTGTTTGATCATCTCTTGTTTTTCTTGTTTTTCTTGTTTTGCTTGTTTTGCCTGCTTCGGTGATAATAGAGAGGAGTCTATAGAGCCGGCATTGTGCATGTGTCTGTTGAGTGGGTATGTCCTGTAAGTAGCTTAGCACGAATGACATCGGCACAGGTCATACGTTATTTTGTGGAAATAGGCGGAAGGGGCTCTGGTGTCTAAGTATGGCGTGAGGTTTCTAACAGTACTGCATTTTATCTTGCATGTTGACATGCTATGTGGTACGTCACCGTGCAAAGTTTTGGGCCGTTGATTGAAGCCGACCGGATAAGCACTTATGCTTTTTATTATTTGTCGTATCAACGCATAAATAAATTTAACCGCACCGCCGGCCACTTACGTGCTTTGCTTGTCATACTGAGGACTCTTTTGTGGCAAATTACAGGCCTCTTCTCTCCGAATCTCGCGACATCACATTAGCGGTTTATCCTCAGAAGCGCTGAGCTGAAGCATGAAGATGAAACTTCTTGTCGACTTTGACAGCGGGCTCAAGGCTACAGTCACAGTCACTCAGACTCCGCGTCAGCGTGACACAAACGCTTCCCCAGATACCTCGAATGGGCGTCAAGGGGCTCTCCACATTTCTCAAAGACCACAGGCACAAGCTTTCCTACACTCTCGAACTCAAAACTACCGACTTGACCGTGCCTGATGCCATTTCCGTGGTGGAGACTCACTCTGATGGTCATGGTCATGATATTCACGTCGTAGTGGACGGCTGGTCGTAAGCTCGTTGGGTCCTAGTTGCATACGTCCACTTACGCTTGTGAAGGCTTTTATATACGTTATATAATTCGTGTGGAGAGCCATGGGTATACGGAGGGGAGTACGCTGCATTGGCTCGATATGTGGAAAGTATGGTGGTCGCTTGGTTGCGGGTGGGCATCAGACCTACCTTTGTATTCGATGGTACGGTTCCATTCGTATCTTGCCCAATCACCCCATTATCATGTCTTTGACAGGGCCTACACCACTTCTCAAGTATCCGACCGTCATCTCTCGTCTACAAGAAAACTGCGTGAACAAAGCCAACTTGTTCTTCCGCACCTCTAAAGCCGCCCGTTCCACCCCCAGATCGCTCGCCGAAACGCGAATCGCACCCCCTCTGGGATACGTCGCTGTGGTCTCCACGCTTCTGTCCATGAGTCAGGTTGACGTGCGATTCGCGGAAGGCGAGGCAGACTCGTACATTGTTGGGCTTGCTGGGAAGCTCCACGCGTATGTCACAGGCAATGATTCTGACTTTATAGTGTTGAACTGTGAGGGTTACAAGGTGGGTTTCAGCACTCAGCAGCTGTCATATCACTTTCTCAGGCATAGTTCAGGGTTATATCCCGCTCGATGAGATAGTATGGTGCACATCTGTCAAAGATACAGGCGTCCATTCCCTAGACTCATTGTCGCTTCCTGACGGCGGTGACTCTGAGTTTAAACTTGTGACCAGGAAAAAGCAGAGAGCCAAGCTCAAGGTGAATCAAGCAGGCCTGGAGTTGGGCACCGGTCCTTTCCCGCCTTCGTCCCATATACAGTCTGATTTATCCCTCGTCCTCACGGTTTTTGAGCCTACTGCTTTCGCAAACTATGTCTCTCTTCCGGCCACACTATTGCCTTTGCTTGGTGCACTCATTGGCAATGATTACTCGTCGTTTAACTTTTTCCGATCCAACACATCCCCTGCGGATCGTGTACAGCGCGTGGCCGATGCACTCTCTTCTGTCCTTAAGGATGCCCAGTCTGGGAACGCAAAGAAAGTTCGCAAGATCGACCGTGGCGGACAAGGGAGCGTGATTGACGTGATTGGTCGTTACCTTCTGTCTCCTGAATTATATGCTGCATCTAACTTTCTCCCCATGAATCAGGGACGACCGTGGAACGCTTACTTCCATGGCATGACTCCAGATATCCGCCCCCCGATGATCAGATAGACAAGATCACGGAGAAGGTTGTTCAAAGCACCCTCGAATATGCCATGGACAGCCCAGAATCTCTCTTTCAGCAGGAACATAGCAGTCAAATATCCGGCTCCCAAAACCAGGACTTTGTGAATAATATGGAGCAGGTGCAGGAACTCTACTTACGGGCCTACCACCATGGCCTCTTGCACACCAGGCTTATGGAGGTATTCGCGCATGGTGCATGCTTCCCGAGACTTTTCTTGGAGGATCCGGATCGAGAATGTTGCGCTCGAAGTATAGGGCGGCCAGTGCGCGACGTTATCTGGAAAATCTTTGTTACTGGCGGTGGAATACCTGACCGACCTGAAGTGGCGAATGACAAGGATGTATGTTGTCTCTTTTGTCAGTGACCGAAGAGAATGCACTCACAAATGGATGTATATATAGACGACGGAAGACGAAGATGAGCTCGTGGATGTCATAGAAGAGCAATCTGATGACTCGATGGAGGTCGTTGAAGATGATGTTGATGAGGACCCCTTTGCCGCTCTACGAGGCAAGTTACAGCGCCTTAGTTTCTCAGGGCCTGGGTCGGAGGCCGTTGATCTATCCCAGACCAACACCGCATCCCACAGTCCAGTATTATCGGGAGTGCTCCTGCCACCCCTTCGACCCAAGGTAGTCACCGAGTATGTCAGACGTGGCGCGCGAGTCGCAGCTGAGGAGTGCCAGGTTACCGGATTGGAAGATCTCCCCTGGGACGCTTCGACAAACCTGATACCTGTACAGTTAAGACCAGTCCATGATCGACTGAATGTGTTTCTAAAGGTCTTGGGGAGCGATACGCCCAATGTTCGAGGCGTCGCAGCTGAGGCATGGGACAACGATGTCAGGTTGAGTGGTGGTAAGCTGCTGCTGGTTGTCACCCTAAGATGGGTCCTTCAAATCCTGCACGCTCGTGCGGATCGCGTGAAGGATGGCATTCAGAAGCGAGAACGAGAAAGGGAGAAATGGACTCGCTCGGAAGCGGAGGCTTTCTTGGCCTGTCTATCTGAAGACGATGACGAAGAAGTGGAGCTGCCCAGAGTCGAGGATCGCTCGGTGCAGCTTAGTGCCCAGATACTATCGGCTTTCGAGGCCATACAATGGCTTGCGGAAGCATTACTACTCGTGGACCTTCCCGGTTCTGGGGGTGACCATCTGCCTGTGACGCTTGGAGAGGCGGAAAAGAATTTCAGCGGAAGAAAGTTCCATGCAGCTCTGATACAACGGAGGAAAACCTCGAGTAAGTTATTTCAGCAACTATGGAATGCATCCACGGAAGGGCTAGCAAATATGTTTGGAGACGAAAGGGGAAGGCAGGGAAAGAAAGAGAGGCGAGAACGTAAGGAAAACCAACACATCGACCGAAGTTCAAAGAAGATAGCAGATGGCATGTTTGGGGCATTAGTGGAATTGGATATACAATAACGCTCGTAACTTGTACACATCACGATAGTACAAGGATGGACCTGACATCATACCAACCTTGGTCGGATCTGAAAGGTGCAAGATGCATGTCAGCTTACACTCATTGGGTCGGAAGTTATGGGGAAATCAGTGTCAAGTTCTGAAGCTTTTCCTCATTTGTAATTGCAAACGCGGATACTTCCTGAAGAAATTCAAAAAGAATAGCATCATAAAGGAACGATTCATATGAACCGACAGAAGGCAGCTTGAGACACTCACCATCGGCCTAAAGAGAAGCAATCCAAGACCGTCTGTGACGATGGGCAAAAAATTGGGGACCCGCCGACACAAGAGTAAGCCCCATCATGTTACGGTAATGTGTTACCGCAATCGCATAACTATTACTATGAGCAACAATGATATCACTGGGCCCTCCGATCCCTCAACCTTCAAAGCTCATATCTTCGCTTTGAAGACGATGGTGTAGGAACGGGGAGACACCAGCGACGACAGGGCGGCATTAGACGGGCTAACACGTCGAAAGCCGCAAACAAACGACAGTGAATGAGCCAAGGTTCTACGCCATCCCTCGCTCAGCTACCGTGCTTAAGGGCAGCAGCTTTCCCTCGAACGAGCGAGGAATAAACCCTGTCTATCTCCGGGGACTTTCCCCACAGCGTAATGAGGGCAGAGCAGCGAATGTCTCCCCGTATGTGTGCTGCGAAAGCGATTTCTTCGTTCGGCGGGTCATGGTTGGAAGGAACAAATTTTTTGGAGCCGCTTACCTTATATAGACTGCCATTCAGCGCCTGTTCGGCAACTCTCAGTAATACTGCCACTGCAACTTCAATTCGATGTCTAGTGAAGACCCTGGCCCAAGTGGAAGCCAATCAAGGCCGGATTCCTCTGCACCACAGTCGAACTCGAAACCACCCACTCCTGCCTTCTCTTTCTCACTACCAAAAGTCCTCATTTTCAGACCATTTCCTGCATGGAACTCGCCACAAGTAGACGAGCGCTGCTTCATATATTGCTCGCAGACATCCTATAATCGAGCAAGAGGTAACAATCCTTGGTGTCGCACCATTTGCTTTCGCCGAGTATTC
Source organism: Ramaria cf. rubripermanens (assembly GCA_003316465.1). Lineage (NCBI taxonomy): Eukaryota > Fungi > Basidiomycota > Agaricomycetes > Gomphales > Gomphaceae > Ramaria > Ramaria cf. rubripermanens. The sequence goes on from QFFB01005963.1 coordinate 19,018, forward strand.
GGTCATGAAGTACATGACGGCAGTTATGATACCTCGAACGATGTGAATGGGGTATTGAAACCCCAAGTTCCCTTACCACTGCCACATGAAGGCCAACCGCAAGAAGCCTTTGATGATGGCGAGGTGGAAGACACCGACAAGACGCAGTACTGGAAGGAAGGAAGATATGTCTGGATCTCCAAGAGCCGCTGGGCTGCGCAGGAGAAACTAGACTCAATGAAGGCCGATCTGTCTAAGCAGACCGAGTGGATGAGATACAAGGAGGCTATGGAGCGACAGAGATATGAGGAGGAGTTGGAGCGTCTAAGACAGCAAGTCAGACAGAACAACTTGGGGCAGACCAGTGTTCCATACGCTGATCAGGAAGAGGGAGGCGGAGAAGGGGGTGACCATGAGCAGACTTTAAACGGATCAGAGGGGCGCGAAGAGCCAGAGGCTCCGCCATCAGCACCACCAAGCCTTCGCTTTGCACCAAGCAGCGCTATGTAGGCCTGTTCGGGTTTCCCCTTCACAGTTACTCACGAATATCTGAACATAGTCGAGACTCATATCTTTTTCGCGTCACGCCATTACCATGCTTGGTACAGGATGCCTTACACCAGAAGCTTACGTTTGTGCTCACCCCCGCATACAAGTTGCTCACCGTTTTTGGACGAAGTTTCACAGAGGGGACTCAAACCAGGTTAGTAATGACGCGTCTGTTAGTCTGAACACCTGTCATATTGTGCACCTAGATTTTTCCAGAAGGCATACGAGCAGGCTACAAACGGAGCTACGTTGACGTTGATGCGGAACGTTTGGTCCAGACATGAGACTTGGATGAAGGAACTAGAGGAACGGAAGGAAGGTGATGATAGAAAGAAGAAAGGAGGCGGGAGTGAGGTTGACAATGGCGAGAGGGAGCCATAGCAGCTAGAAGTTTGCATCACACTTGAGTCCACCTAATGGGACAGTTATAGCACATATATAATTTCACAGACCGTAGCCATTGCCGCGTCACGGGCGTGGCCATTGAATCTAGAAAGGACTCGATGTAAAGACCAGCAATGCCTTCGTAAATACACGATGCAGGAAGTGGTTCCGATGGCCACGATTGACATCGCACACGATCTTTTGATGTGCTACAAACATGGTCACGGTGTCCAAGCTCCGCTCTCCATCTCGTATGCCCACCATATGATCGACAGACGGCCAGAGGGACTACTCGCTCTCTGAATATAGGTTCAAAATATCATCAACAAACAGAGTTTAGTAAAGGCTAACCTGAGATGAGGGCAACAATCATCCTATATTCATGTCAGTCTCAGTCCAAATGGTCATATGCGTAACACGCACCGATATAGATAGTAGAAGAAAGAAAGGAGATAAAATCCAAGCTTTATGAAACTCTCTTTCTTGTGACTTGATAATGTCCGGAATATCTCCGTCGCGTCATACATGTGATTCTTATTCATTATTCTACAGACAGACATCAGCATTGGGGCATATCTAGATAAGAATGCCAAAACTTGAACACATACTTGTTGACATTAAATGCCAGTAGCGGTGCGTTTAGTAGAAAGGTTATCCATTGCCCAGAAAGCAGGAAGAGGATCGTGAGTAATGCATGCGCGCTGTTTTCGGGTAAGACAAACTACAACACCCCGGTAAGTAAATTGAATTTGGGCCACGTCCATCATAAATGGAAGTTTATACTAACTTGGTTGAGCTTGTTACACAGGTCAATGGGATTGATGTAATCGCATTCGAGGTCAGAGAACATGATGATCTAGATGTAGGAAATAATCAGCCATGCACACGAGTACATGTGGCCCAGTCTTGCGTACAAAAAACACCATTGTGAACAGCAGCCCTGCCGCCATGAGCACTGCGAAGAGAAATAGCCATCCTGAGCAACATAAGTTGTGCCTGAGTTAGGCGACTAGAGAAGATACAACAGACAGCCCTTGCCTTCTCCTCCCATGTTACAAGCAGTTCAAAATGCACTGTCAAGCTGGATCACGCGGATGGTAGATGCAGCGCAGAGCTGAGTTCGACGACTGGGCGAAAAGCTGACGTCTGCTAATTGCCGTTCAAACTCCGAACAGATAACCCAGCATACTTGAAATTCAGTAATCGCTGCCTTGCCCCTCCCAAGCTAAAAAATAATGGCTGACTTTAGTACTGTATGTGATATCTACGTGCTATCAACCTGTCGAGAAACACCCTAGGCTGCATCAAGAATAATCTCGTATACAAGAAGATGGCTTTTGATAAACTTGGTTGATGACTTGAAGCAGCAAGCTCTCCAGCGACTCTTTCCCAATACAAATTCAAGCGTAACGTGGAAATCGAATAATATGGCTCAGCCGTCGCAGCTTGAGTTATTAAACGGTTTACCCAAATCGCCGCATAACTGCGTCACTGCAAGGCATCCCGGCATCTGGCCAGCTTCAAGTTCAAGCCTCAAGTGGTGGATCCAATGGCTTGTCCAATCAGACAATTGGG
>QFFB01005964.1:267-24257 GCA_003316465.1 Ramaria cf. rubripermanens
TTATTCAGAGATTGTGAAGTATCTAATTATTTATTAATAAAATGAGGAAAGTGATCCACATCCTGATTGGTGATAGTATTTATTAAAAATGAGGAAAGTGATCCACATCCTGATCAGTGATAGTACTATGAGGCACAGGTGAGACAAATTTTCAGAATTTTATAACTATGGCTTAGTCCCTGCACTGGAATAAATTAATTCTTATGAAAAGGCACAAGGATGGACCATCTAGAGAGACATTTGTTTCACTGATGGTGGACCACACTCAACTTATACTTTTCCTGCAGGACATGGAAGGCAGAGAATGCGGATGACTGGTCCTATCAAGCTGGACGGTTGGATACCTCAGGACCCAACAAATCGCCAATTCTCCAATATTTGTCCATGATAGGGGATATCATACTCATTTTTGTTGCTGGTCACTGTATCATCCACGCATGTGTAATTGTTTAACCTCGCACTGTAACGACAATGACAAGACTTGCATTTGGATTACCACTCAACGGATTCCGTATTCCGTATGCAGATAAAATGGGCTATAGTTGTATTTCATTCTGCAGGAGACTTTGGTGGTACGACTGCGAGATGTTGAGCTCCTGAACGAGATTGAGAAGGGTCAGCTTCTCTCTGATCGGCGGGAAACATCTCCTGTAGCCTGTCCGCCACAGCGAGCCCCACGCCACCCATTAAACCAACTGCTAGTCCGAGATACAGCCTCGTCCGGGTGGGTAAATCTACGAAATTCCTCAGCTGCGTATACTACAACCTGGCGTACAGTTAGGATTGTGCATACTTGTGTATGACTGCCAGAGCGTCCGGGGATTGCGATCTGGGGAAGACATGGTGCCTTCCTCACGGAATACGAGCGGAGTAGTTTGGATCTAAGTATTGTGGCGATTGAAGCGCCGTTGTGAAGATGCGTTACATGGGTGACACTAGTCACATAGTCACTTTGTAGAAGCGCTTGCTTGCTGCAGACGTCCTCGTGTTATGTCAAAAAATCTACCGTTTTGGGGTGAAGTAACCTCAACTCTGGACTGGTGCGAAGTAAGTAGACATACTCTTCCATAAAGTTGAAGTAAACACATGTTGACTTGTCATCAGCAAAACTACCAGTTTTCATCTTATATTGCGGAACTTGCGAACACGCTTTCGAACATTTTCACTGTGGGCTTGGCCCTCCACGGTTGCCGAATGGCCCTTTCCCAGTCACTGCCGACCCGTTATTTCGCGAGTTTTGCGGCAAGTCTCTACAAAGTCTTTTCTCAAGCTTACTTATATGATATCGTCTGCTAGGGATTTGGCCTAGTCGGTATTGGCAGTTTTGCATTCCACGCCACGCTGTTATACGAGGCGCAGCTCGCCGATGAGCTCCCTATGTCTGTCAACTTACCACTGATCACAGCTTATAAGACGTCTGACATGAATATTATTTAAAGGATGTAGGCAAACAACTTGTCTGTCATCATTACTCATCGTCGCCATTATTCCAGCTATGTCTGCAGTCAGAGCCTTTATGTTCTGTTTGAGACATCCCCCGGAGCAATCAAGGATTCTAGTCGTCGCAAACCACTCGCAGCGATCATCATCTTGTTCGATTTGATATTCACGTTGTTATAGTGTGTATCCCTCATCCTCATTCCCGCTTAAACATTCACATTCAGGTCTCACAGTTCCTGGTATCGCAATCCCATATTTCATCAAGCGGTCTTCGCGATCCTCATGCTTTCCGTTGCCGCCCGTGCTACGGTCCTTTCGCGTCGTACCTCAAGTCCCATCTCCGTAAGTACGAGACGCATAATCATAAAGATATTTTGGACCGGGTCCTTCTCGTTCATCGTTGGATTTATAATATGGAATTTGGATAACGCATATTGTGACACGCTTAAAGTGTGGAAGGCAGACCTAGGATGGCCTGCCGCGTTCGTTCTTGAAGGTGAGTCACCCCTTCGCGGTCATATGTTGCCGGAGTGTGTCTGACCACGGAAGCACACGTTAGGGCATGCCTGGTGGCACCTCATGACGGCACGCCACTGTTAAATTTCGGTTCTGGCACTTTCTGAATCTTTTTTAGGCTGTCGGCGTGTACCTTATGTTAGTAGGTGTACAGTGTAAGCCTCATTTTGTTTTGTTGCGCCTGCTCATGTACTTGATTATTGACTGTGATGTTTAAGATTTGTTCGTCCATTCCCTTCCCATGACCGATGATGTAAAATAACTTAACGACTCTAACACACCCAGAACCCTCTGTCTGAAGGAAGGCGAAGAGAACTTTGGCCTGGATTACGAAATGAGAGTGCCATATGTTGCACGACGTCACTTCAAAGGGAAAATGAACGAATAGATTTCATTAGACAGTATTAGCTACTCTGCAAGTAAATTTTTTCACGAATGAAACCGAAATTATATGGATAGCAGCCGGCCTGAGACTAAATGAATCCACGGGCTCAGACGGCCAATTCAATGTGAAGCCATTCTAGTTGTCACCCGACAGATTACTGTACACACATACACGCTGATTGGAAGTTGTCATGGTCGGCTAATTAGCTTCCATTTTGAGTCTCGTCTCGTGCAGAAATATATCTCAGAGCCAGGTTCATGTCCCATCCAGGCGCTCTGTTGGCTCGGTACGAGGTTGGAGACCTGCAAAATTCATAAGAAATACAACAGCATGTGACGAAGCCCCAACACACTAGATATCGCTCTCCAACGTTGAATGATCCTGGGGCTCCCCCCTCCGTAACATTCAGGGTCATGACGTCCCAAACTGTGAGCTGAGCGGTCCTCCATGACGGTTTACGGATGGTTTGGGCGTCCTTGATATTCAAGATTCGGAAATTGCGGACATGTCGTGGTGGAAAGCTTGACTATAAATGGGGTGGGTTATAAAGGCAAGGCCGGGACAGCAAAACTTACAGCAAGTTCTCGGTCAATTTGACCTCCACTCTTCTCTCTATCGGTTTCGCACTTCTTTCGTAATGATAGTGCAAGCCATCCCGCATCCACTTTATCAATGTCCTTGATGATATATGCAGGGTCGTCACTGTCTTCAAGCTCGTCAACCAGGTCTACAATGTTGTCTGGAGGTGATTCTAGTCATGAAAAGATGAGTGACTCCCACCGTGATTCAGGAGCTGCGATTGACGGACCGTCTTCGGTAGGGCGAAAGTTACTGCCCGCTATATTTTCTAGTCGGTCGGCATATGACTCGAGTTGAAGCAATTTCTTCTCCAATCTATCCCGGAGTTTCGCGGCTTCATTTGATCGGCGCTCCTGAGTATTAGCGTAAGCACAGTAGCCACTCCTAAAAAACATACCAACATTCCAGCAATCATACTCTATAGCCTCATCCTTTTCAGTCCGTGGTCCTTCACGAATTATTTCGCCGTTATCTTTTGTAATAAACTCAAGAAAGCCCACACAAAACGTCTACAAGAGATAGAGCGTTCAGCGGCGTTTCCAGAGACATAACAACTATTAACCTTCGTGATAATCACATCGACCAGGGAGACTACCCCTCCATCTGACGTTAAACTGCGCAGTGTTGCCACAAATGGTGCTTTTTGAAATCCGAGCTTGGCGTGCCATGGCGCAAGGTGAGTTGAGTTACCGGAAAGGATGAGCTGCACGCTCCCGTACGCATCCAACACTTCTATGGGGTCCTTCTTCGAGGATTTTAACTGGTGACAATCTCGCATCAACGCGTGAATGTAACCAGTCTATGGACGAGAGAGATATACCTTAGCTCCGCTACAGGCAAATTTTCTCCCAACCCTCAGGACCTTATTTCTCGCTGCGCGTGCAAGCGCTTCGTCAACCGTCGCACGAAGCCGATACCATCCATCCGTAACCTCAAGTTCTGGATGGGCCGGGACGAGCCGACCATCAGCGTCGACATATTCATCCGTCCAAATGATGTTCGATACACATAGTACGAGAGGCCCTGATGACGGAGCATCGCGAGCAGCAATGAGCCTCAGCGCCGGACGTGAGCCACCTTCCTGCTCGCGCTTGTATCTGCGGAACATCATAACGAGTTAACAGTGTCCATTGGCGATGGGTTTAAGAAGCACCGATAACGCAGCTGACGCATGACCTCATTCCAGCACCACCTTTTTTCGGCTTTAGCAGACTCAAGGCATGCCATGCCAATCATCTTCCACAGTATTAGAGACCAATGGTTGTCGACCCATGCTTTTGTCGCGAGTCGATAATCCATGGCTAGTAGTGCTTCAAGCGCAGAGTCCGAACCGAGAGATATCTGCGTTGAGAGCGGATTGGCACCGACAGCGGTAGAGTTAAAACGATAGTAAAGGAAGTGTGAGACAGTGGTCAGACTAAAAAGTCTGACATCGCTGCAGACAAATTGATAGAAATAAGGTTGGGATACATGACAAACAAGGGTACTCACAGCCCCATCTGCTTAAGCTCCTCGTGTCCATGAACATGGTGGGGTACGAGTTTGGAGTTGGCCAAGGCTGTACGGTTCCAATGTGTTCCTAAAACGCAAATCAATCAGGTTTACGGAGATATCTATCGTAAAATACACTCGCCGTATTCAGAGCCTTGACCGCGATTCTTCGTTGCTGCCTCTGTAATACTTGGTACTCCTTGACGTCCCTTCCCTTTGTCTTCGAATTGCGTTTGTATATTTGGGGTTGAGTGGGACAATTGTACCTTCCTATCACCAGGTTTCATTCCTTGCTTGAACGGTGTGACAAATTTAGGTCTCGTTCGCGAGTTGGAGAACGCGTGCGCGCGAGGGCTAAGTCCCAAAGCTTTAGCTGTCTGGGGTGTAGTTGTTTGATATTGAGATACATCGGAAGGCCGGGGAAGGGTAGGTAGTTTAGGTGTTTGGGGCTGAGGACGTTTACTGATTGACTCTGGCCTTATCGGTGTCACTGGAGGTAAACTGGAGGACGCGGCGAGAGGGGCGTCTGACGGGAGACCCTCAGCGGCCGCACTGCTGCGGGAGACGACTGAGGCCAAACGAACTCCAAAAGGACGAGAAGGGTTGGGAACATTACTGTTAGATCGAGGGATTGTGAAAGAGGGCGGTCTGAACGGGCGAATGGGTATAGAAGTAGAGTGAGGATTGAGGTCAGTTAGTGACGCAGTTGATGGCATTCTAGAGATAGAGGGGGAATGAAAAGAGTTTTCGACGCCTTTGAGAGGTTCTCTGTCGACATTCGACTGTTTGTAGCTATCATGTATGCCGGACACGATCTCCTGGCCATGCTCTACGGCAGACAGTTCGGTCTCAATTTCTGCTTCCCACATCTGCATTTTTTTCCTAGCTTGTTCGAGAGCGGCAACCGAGGGAGAAACCAAAGTCAGTTTTGACCGGTGCAACGAGCTTGTCGATGGAACATCAGGGGGACTCGGGGGGTCATGGACGTTGACATCTCTGGCTGTTCTCGACAGAAGACCCTGAAGAGCAGAGGTAGACGTAAACGTACGCGCCGAAGCTGATGCTGTATCAGTTGACGTGATCCAGGTAGTATGGTCGTGATCCAGGGGCTCCCCAGGTAATGGGGAACAACCCACGCTACCATTAATATTGTCAGCAGATATCATCATTGAGACTGGAAGGAACATTGCAGAGGCGGGCTTGGCCGCAGTGTTGGAGACATGGTCTTTTGGCCCTTCTAAGGGAAGAAATGTGGCCGACTTGAAGCCGAGAGTATGGGAAAGAAGCGTTCGAGGCTGAGAGGCGGAAGATGATGATGGTGGTAGTGTACTTTCATTTCTATCCTTCGAATCTACCAAGACAATGCCAGAGTCATCACGGTGCTCGACCTGAGCCACGTCTTCAACAGCACGGCTACGCTTTTCCCTTCGACAAAATGGGTAGTCCTGAGATTTAACAGAAGTGGCTGCAACAGGGTGCGAAAAGCTCGTCTCGATTTCGTCCATCGCTTGAAAGTCATAGTCATCAAGTTCGTCAAAGTGGGCATCATAAGTGGGCGACGAGAGTCGTGATTTCTTGCGTATTGGTGAAGAAGTTGCTAATATAAGTCAGCATCCTCGTACTGACTACGAGTTGAGTACTTACCAGACCGACTCATGATAAGTAACGTCGAGTGGAGCAGCGCGGTCTGTCACTCTTGTCACAAATACATCTCGTGCTTCGTCAGCATTGGTCAGCTTACACCCGATCCTACACCCAAACTGCTACCATGGTAAAAGTCCCATCTAGTCGTCAGAAATATCTGTAGCAGGTCTTGACAGTCAGCCAGAGACATTCTTCTGGCATTTTTGTCAATTGAACAGCTCACCACTGCGCCTCCTATCAAATGAATCTGACGAATAGATAGTCAAATATGCTACGCTTCCTGATTTCTAGACGTGGAACGTTTGGACATTCGGAACACTTTGGTTGTACTATGAGGCTGTATACAAACATTTATACACGTGTTTCCAACAGTATTTTAGGAGATTTTAGGGGGTTCCCAGTTTTAATCTCCGATGATCAATGTAATCCGGCACACTGACGGCAAGCCTCGGCGGCTGTCACTCCCATCTTGCACCTCATGTCCCCACAACGACCTGCGCAGTCTACGCAGCCTGGCCGGCAATCCAGTGCAAATATGTCGCCCATGAGGCCAAATCCTCAACAGTATCCATCGTCTGGCTCTGTTACCTTTCAGCCAATCGAGAGAGGTGACCGCGCGGCTCCCATCCAAACTCGCTATCCACAGTATCAGGGAACAGCCAAAGATCAGCCCCTTCCTCCAACACCACAAGATCTCATGCACGATGCCGACGATGAAACCGCAGGCGGTGCGTTCGGTGCACGGGTGGCCAGAAAGAAGAGTCTTGTCAAACCGGACAGAGAGAAGATTGAGCCAGGTCATCGTCAATGGTACTATCGCAATCACGCTGCTCAAATGGAAAACGAGGGTCGTGTTATGCCATCTAGTGCGCTTTCAAAAACACTGTCCTACTTATTAACGCTCATATCTTGTCAGCGACCGGTAACTACCCGCAGGCCCCAGATCTTCGTCGTGGAAAGTCGCTTCTCGCGCGAGAAGAGGACCTTCCAGAATCGGGTCTCTCCATTTTCAAGCGCAGTGCCACCCTCCGCCGCCGGCGATCTCAAGCAGGACGTGTCACTCCCGAATACGGCAAGAAGAAAGGGTGCTTCGACAACATCGCACCTGGTCCTAAAGACCCGTTCATGATATATTCCTGGCTTATTACATGTTGCGTTCCGCCCTTCCTCCTCTCAACATGCGGAATCCGCACCCCAGAGCAGCAACGGGCTTGGCGCGAGAAGATGGGATTGCTGTCTTTTGTCTTTCAACTCATGGCTGCAGTAGGTTTCCTTACGTTTGGTTTCACTCAAACCGTGTGCGGGAAGCCACCACTGCGTTACCACTCAGGCACTATTGACACAGGATCTCTGATCATTAATGGTCTCGACTACGATTTTTCAAAGTTTAATCACCCGGCTGTTCCGGGAATATTCAATGGCCAGCAGAACCCACTTTTCATCGATCCTTTTAATGCCGGCAGCAAAGACGCTTCTTTTCTCTTTCAAAATGTCAATCTCAACTGTCGCTCACTCATCACTGCAGCAAATGGTAGTTCGATACCAAAGGATTCGAACGGCAATCTGGGGTGGTATTTTCCCTGCAACCTTTATAACCAGTTTGGCAGTTCCCCTGTCAACAAGACTGGCTATGGCTCTTCCACTTTCTGCCATACTACTTCAAAAGCGCGTCAAACATTTGCTAGTACAGCTGCTAATGGTCAGGTATTTTATACTTGGGATGATCTCAAGAATCCTCAGCGCAACTTGGCAGTATATGAATCGTGAGTTGAGCGCAGATTATTTTGATTGTGCTCCTAACGTTGTCTGCAGCTCTGTATTGGACTTCAGTTTACTACAGTGGCTTGACAGGAGTGAAGTGCAGTATCCCGATTTATTCGACCAGCTCAAAGTGCCCACTAACTACACCGGCCGTGACGTCACCATGTCTGTCTACCGGGCGCAGCAGAAGGCCCTCTTTCATTGTTTACAGGACATCGTCACCGTGGGCTTTATAGACACTAACACGATTGGTTGTGTCGCATCCACAGTAGTCCTTGTCATCTCACTCGTCTTCATCATTGGTGTCGTTGCAATTCGGTTTGCTATGGCCCTTATCTTTGGCTGGTTCGTTTCATGGCGCCTTGGTGCATTCCCTCGTGAGACATACGAAGAGCGAATGCAACGTGCCGCTGAGATTGAGCACTGGACGGGTGATATTTACCGGCCTGCCCCAGGCCGATATCGTCCCACAGTGCAGAAGGACGGACTCTCTGGAGAGAAGTTGCACAAACATGGGAAGAAGAGTGCAGCATTCTTACCAGTCACTAGCCGTTTTACCAAGGACTCGGGACTCAAGGGACCTGGTCAGCGGCCTGCGACAACATACGGTACCTCAGAGCCATTGCCCAGCTATCGCCGAGCCATGATTCAGAGCACGTATAGCTCTGGGAAGGCTCATCTGACTCCACCTGAATCCCCTGGGTATGGCCTTGGAATGCGTAGCTCGCGCTCGTCCACGTCTCTTGTGGATGGCTCGACCACACGCCAGTCCGTATCGGACCCGTCATTGACCGCATGCCCATTTCCGCTTCATAATGTTGTGCCACAACCACCACCCGACTATGAGCCTTTCCATTTTCCTCTTGGACATTCGATCTGTCTTGTGACAGCTTACTCTGAGTCTGTTGAAGGATTGCGCACCACCCTCGACTCCCTCGCAACGACTGATTATCCTAACTCGCATAAAGTCATCATGGTCATTGCAGACGGGATGGTAAAGGGCTCGGGTAACGCTCTTACGACTCCGGACATCGTACTCTCTATGATGAAAGAGCTCGTCATATCCCCACATGAAGTTGAAGCACACTCTTACGTTTCTATCGCCGATGGGCACAAGCGGCACAACATGGCGAGGGTGTACGCCGGGTTCTATGATTACGATGACAACACAGTCGAAATGTCCAAGCAGCAGCGGGTTCCTATGGTTCTCGTTGCCAAATGCGGAAATCCTCTCGAGGCAAACGACCCCAAACCCGGCAACCGTGGCAAGCGTGACTCACAGATGGTGCTCATGGCGTTCCTGCAAAAGGTCATGTTCGACGAGCGCATGACCACTATGGAATACGAGTTCTTCAATGCCATATGGCGTGCCACTGGCGTGAGCCCGGATCGATACGAGTATGTCCTGTGTGTCGATGCGGATACGAAGGTGTTCCCCGACTCACTAACTCGGATGGCTGCATGTATGGCACATGATGAAGAGATCATGGGTTTATGTGGAGAGACAAAAATCGCAAACAAGGCAGAAACATGGGTGACGATGATCCAAGGTGAGCCGAGTTGTCTAAACACGTCTGTGTCCAGTCATAACCCTGGTTTCAAGTGTTTGAATACTACATCTCGCATCATCTTACCAAGGCTTTTGAATCCATGTTCGGTGGCGTTACTTGTTTGCCCGGTTGCTTCAGCATGTACCGCATCAAGGCGCCGAAAGGCAATCTGGGCTATTGGGTTCCAGTACTGGCTAATCCGGACATCGTTGAACATTACTCTGAGAACATCGTGGACACGCTGCATAAGAAGAACTTGCTCCTACTGGGCGAGGATCGATACCTGACAACACTTATGCTTAAAACATTCCCGAAACGCAAGATGATGTTTTGCCCACAGGCCGTGTGCAAGACGATTGTGCCAGATACCTTTGGGGTTCTCCTCTCCCAGCGACGACGATGGATCAACTCTACAGTTCACAACCTTGCTGAGTTATTGCTTGTGCGCGACCTATGCGGCACGTTTTGCTTCTCAATGCAATTCGTCGTATTCATGGAGCTTATGGGGACGTTGGTCCTGCCAGCTGCCATATCATTTACCGTCTATCTCATTGTGATATCCATTATTCCAAACCACCAGAACACGACCATACCACTTGTCCTGCTTGGAATTATCCTTGGTCTTCCGGGTCTATTGATCGTCCTGACTTCCCGAAAAATCGCTTATGTCGGCTGGATGTTCGTTTATCTGTTGTCATTGCCAGTCTGGAACTTCGTTCTTCCTGCGTATGCGTTCTGGCACTTTGATGACTTCTCTTGGGGCCAAACACGCAAGGTCTTAGGTGACAGCAAGGGCAATCACGGTGATAAGGAAGGCGAATTCGATTCGTCACACATTGTCATGAAGCGCTGGGCAGAATTTGAACGAGACAGGCGATGGAAGAGTGGCACGCACTCTCGTGATTCCACATATTACGATCGCCCAGGTTCCCCGAAACGGTTTGTTTTACGTTCGTTTTTAAAGATATTTCGCTGAAAACTTTTCAGCCTTGATGACGGCAATAATCGATTTTCGATGGTGTCTAACTCAGACACATTCACCGCCCCGCAAACTGTTTTCAGCCCCACGGCCTTCGAAGGAGATCCTTTCAGCGGCCCTCCACGAGCCAGATACGAAAATTCGCCGTCCCTTCAATTACCCGCACCTCTGGGTCGTGGACCTTCACCAGGCTCTCCTGTGTCTAACATAAGCCAATCGCGTTCAAGTGAGGACACAACGCCATATATGCAAGGTCATGATAGCTCGCACCAGCGACTACTACCGACTTCTCCCAGTGCAGAATACTCGCAGGAATACTCACAAGATTCCTATGAGCACCATTCGTCCGTGCCAGGGCAGAGTCAATCGTCTATTGAGTCACATATGACCCGTATGGGTTCGGGTGGGGTTCTTCGTCAAAGCACTATTTCAACACAATATCCCATCGAGACTCAGAATCCGTACCGGCACCCGCAGCCCCAGGCAGCGATGGGCTACGAAGACTCATATGCTTACAGCACCGAGCCTGAAGAAATTCCGCAGGTTAATGTACCTTATCCTGCTCCAGGCCGCAATAATCGTGGGGTTAGCCTCGCAGACAATGGTCCTGTGCCAGGTCCTGAGGGCGTACGAAGGGTCGCGAGGCCGCAAGCAAGACGGAGCTCTGTACAGAATCCGTCAACGAACGCGAATCGGTACTCACGTAGTTCAATTTCTGGGGGCCCTTCCCCTATCCCTGGACCTCCATCACTTCCTCCTGGAGCAGCCCCTCCAGCGCCATATCCATATCGATGAGGACATTCAAACGGACCATTATGTTCATATGTTATACTTCGCACCTACGCTCATAACCCTTTTAGCACTTGGACTATTTAGTCATTTCATCTTGTCTCGTTTCGTCTGTCTCGGTTAGGCCATGACATGTCGATTCTCTATATCACATCACCTTTACTATGACCAAGAATCGTCATAAAAATTGATTTTGAACAACAGTAGGACCAGCAGGCTACTGGGAAGGACAACGTAAGGCAATACTTAGTAATCCATTTCACGTAAGGCTGGTTTGGAAGTGCACTAGGCATGCTCCTTGCCGCTGTATCGAGACATGTACCGCGCCTTGGTCTCCCTTTCTCTCGGCATTCATCTGTCGCATCTGGTTCACCCTCGTTACAACTCGTAGCGAAGCTCCGCAAGCGCACTACAGTGGGTATCCAAAAAGCTAGGGAGGCCCTTGTTGCCTCCAAAGGCGACATGGAGGGCGCACTCCAATGGCTCGAGCAAGATCGTGTCTCCACGGGTCAAAGGAAAGTTGAAAAGGTTGGGAGCCGGTTCGCAGGTGAAGGACTCATCGGCGTTGCCGTGTTGAGCCGAGGTACTTGCCACGGACCACCACTGGGGATTCGGGCGGCCATGGTAGAACTTAATTGTGAGACAGACTTTGTGGGCAGAAATGAGCTCTTCCGGAAGCTTAGTCGGGACCTGGCTTTCACGGCAGCCTTCATATCAGAACCTCCTCCCCCGTCACTCTCCCCGGCAAACGAACCTCATCCGTTTATCCGTCCCATCGAGCTGGCTCATCTACAGGGCGCACCTCTAATGCTTAGGGACGGCGATAGTAAACAGTCTTCCGTTTCCGATGCTATCCGCGACATTATAGCAGCCGTGGGCGAGAATATTAAAATCCGTCGTGCCGTGTCCTTCGTACACAATTCCATTCCTTCACCACTCGGCATAGGTTTACGAGTAGCGAGTTATGTGCATGGTGCGCTTGCTATACCTCCAGGGAACCCTTCAGCTGCTATGGAGGCTCAGGGTAGAATCGGCGCGCTGGTTGCTGTAGGACTCAGGACGTCGCCTGCGTCTCGTCTCAGCGAACTTCTAGCAAAACCCGCTTTCGACTCCGACCTAGGTACCTTGGAACGTGGGGTAGCAAGACAAGTAGTTGGGATGCATCCTCAGCGCGTTCATGGGGATGGAGGCGACGCCCTTTATAGTCAACCTTTTGATATGCTGGCAACTTCTGGAGGTCAAACTGTGCAGAAAATACTAAGGTCATGGGAGGAAGGGCACAAAATGACAGACCATAATCCACAGGAGGATGGCATGGCGGGTCTGAGTGTTGTTGAATTCTTACGTTGGGAGGTTGGCGAGCGGTTATAGCCTTATATACCGTATATTTATATGTCAAGATAACTGCAACTCTCCTTCGCGAGGTGAACGGCACTGCCGCCCACTCATCATTGCAAGCGGAAGCAAAAGCCGCCTCAGCACTTACTCAGCACGCATACCACGACCCGAAGCCACCCTCGTTGTACCTTTCTGACGTCCCCTCTATTTAGCACTCTCTTCTGGTTCGCTACATTTTAGCCAAAGACACCTCTGTAAACATAGGTCCTGAGGTTGGAAACGAGAATGGTCTCTTCTCGAACCTCCAGATTGTTTGGACGGATATGGGTGACATTCACGACCTTGCTAATTGCGTTTATCGCATACTCGGTCCAAATATTCGTTATATTCCCATGGTATGGCTCAGAGATATCTATAGACCTTCTTAAGTTACTCGGACCGTTCAAGTGAGGACAACCTACTTCGAGTTACAAATCACGACCCATTAATTCTATTACCGCCAGTATACTCGTTGGACTGCTTTATTGGAATTATTTCATGACTGTAGTCACGAATCCTGGTGGCGTTCCAAACACCTGGGTGAGGTCCACTTGCTCGCTGCATTGTCAATAACATTCCTAAATATGAGGATGTGACTATTCAGAAACCGGAGGGAGATGACTACGAAGTCAAGAAATTGACAGGCGGGCCACGATTTTGTCGCACTTGCGAGAAATTCAAGCCTCCTCGAGCCCATCACTGTCGCCAGTGCCACCGGTATGTTCCCCGTGTGCAGGTTCATCAACTATTGATCATGTCTGGATCTTTATATTCAGTTGCGTCTTGCGCATGGGTAATTAATAGATTTCCTTACCCCATCCCCATGAACCTGGAATACTTTCGTTGAATTATTATCATAGATCATCACTGTCCTTGGGTCAACAACTGTGTCGGCCATTTCAATTATGCACATTTCATTCGGTTTTTGGTCTACGTAGACATTGCGTGTTCGTATCATCTTTGGATGCTCACTGCACGAGCTCTCGGAGCTTACAACACGGCACGAGGTTACTGGGTATGTACAATATCCTGGTTCTGTTTGCTTCATTTTTCTCTGACATTTCCCAATGCAGATTGAACCCTCGGCGAGGGAGTTAATATTTATAATCTTAAACTACGTTGCTTGTGTTCCTGTCATATTAGCAGTTGGCGCGTTCAGGTTCGTGTTTTGTGGAGTATTCCTAACAGTGCAAAGAATCGACTGGTTGCAACGCCAGTGGCTACCATATTTATTGCCTCCTGACCAACACTACCACTATTGAAGGCTGGGAGAAGGATAAAGTTGCAACGCTTATACGAAGGGGGAAGATTCGTGAAGTAGGCAGATGCATTACTTTCCGAGAGGTCCCTGATAACTTACAATGACTTCAAGGTCAAGTTCCCCTACGTATGTTTCACCAAGTATTCACGCAATGTAGCATGACGTTTGATCTGCAGAATCTTGGTGTCAAGGAGAATGTATATTCGGTGTTGGGACCTTCACCTCTTTACTGGCCCTTTCCCATTAAGGAGACATCATCTGGGCTCAAATTCAAGATTGCAGAAGGAGAAGGTAAATGGATTGACTTTCGTCGTGATGACTATGAGATGGCGGACGTGGTATC
This sequence comes from Ramaria cf. rubripermanens, assembly GCA_003316465.1. Lineage (NCBI taxonomy): Eukaryota > Fungi > Basidiomycota > Agaricomycetes > Gomphales > Gomphaceae > Ramaria > Ramaria cf. rubripermanens. The sequence continues at coordinate 14,383 of QFFB01005964.1, forward strand.
GTCCCGGTGGCGTTACACTAAGGATATCGAAGGCGGGAGGGACTTGAACGCCTAAGGCATGAGGTGGGCGTCGTCAAAAGGGTCAGGTTCATTATACTTATCCCTCTGATATAGCCACGTCCCTACATCCATGTTTCCTCTCTTCATGTTCTATTATCTCACAACTGCTGACGTCTTATTGCTGCTTCTCTTTTCAGATCCATCGTCACAAGATGCATGGCCACCCCAAGATCCCTACAAACAACCTTCATACACAGGCGCTGCTCATGACTTCAGCAAGGACATTTCACCGTGGACATACGGCAACGGGGTAAATCCGAACTTACAGCCTTCCAATACGTATCGGCGTACACACATTGCAGGCGGACGATCGGACGTGCCGCCATATCATCCCGCGTACCGACCACCTACCCAATTTTCAGAGGGGCCGGACTCGGACGATGAGCGGCATACCTCTTCTACACCTTCCCGGCGCTCTTTCGACGGTTATGATCACTCGTTTGACGGTGACGATGATGAAATGGTACCGTGGGGTGGTCCGAAGGTGCGAAGAGGTTCTGAGGGTTACGAAGTGCGCGAGGAGACCCGCGAAGATATCCTGCGGAGATATCTGGAGAGTCGCGGGGAAGAGGCTGGACGATACCAACTATATGCTCCAGAGTCACCAACCACAAGTGAGGACGAGGATAGTTTACTGCCATTAGATAAGTTTGGACGACCAGGCATACCAGGGGCTGAGGTTACCTAGATTAACGTCTTCCCTTGGACTGGTTACGGACCAGCAATGGAGATGAAAATACATGGTACAGGTAGTAATATCGTATAATAGACAATAGAACGTAAAGTCGGTGTTAAAGGGAAAGCACCGGGATACGAAGGTATCTAAGCCTTCACTCCGATCCGCTGCAAGACAATCTTCCATATTTCTCCAGCTCGTTCACCAACCTCTAAGATATTTGTGCCGGCTTTTAGCTCTGTGACCTCCCACACCCCTTCCCCTTCCTTCTTGTTCGGCATTTTAGCACTGATAAAAGATCCGTTGGCCTTCACGATAACCCCCCCCTTATCCTGACCATTGGTAGGATCGCCCTCGTCATCCTCTTCCTCTTCTTCCTCGGTCTCTTCAACCTCCAGAAATCTCACATCACGAACATCAATTGCTGTTTCACTATTCCCCAGTCTCAGTACCCACGTGCGGACACCCTCCGAGGAATCAAGCCTCAGCGTTCGACCCAATGGCAATGTTTTCAGGGTCACTGAGCGGAGGGGGTGATCGAATGTGATATTAGGAGGAGTAGGAGTGGGTGGCAAAGGCGAAGGTGATATGGAGTGCGCCGCCGACTGTGTTTGAGACGCTGGCTGTGAATGATACTGATATTGCGGTTGTGGCTGGTGAGGGTTGACGTGTGCAAACGTGGCAGGGTGAAGGTAGGATGTCGAAGCCTGAGGATTAGTTTGAGCATGAGAGGGCTGCCCTTGTGGAGGCGGTCGTGCAGCTATCTTAGGTGATCGAGAGACTTGCTTTGAAGCCTGTTGCGACTGACGTGATGACTGATTGACCTGCTGCTGGGACGTGGCCGCAGCCGCTGAAGGAGGAAGCTTAACTTTCAACGAAGCAGTACCGTTCGGGGGTGGCGTAGCGTTCGCAGGGGGCTGTGAGGGTGCTGGCACTCGAAGCTTAAGCTTCCCGTTCTGTGCTGGCGTATGACTGGTATTAGGGCTATACTCTGGAAGAGCATGCGGTAAGGGAAGGTCGGACATTAAATGCTTAAAGTATTTCTGGGAGCCTAGGTCAAAACCAGGTCTGCACTGAGACAGTGTGCGCACCTTAAGTGCAGTTGCATCTTCCCAAATAATACTGTGTTCCTCATTAAACGCCAACGCATTAGAAAAAACAAGCTCGACGTCAGCGGCAAAGTCCCTAGTGGTCTTGTATTCTTTTCGTTTGATCCGTTTCTAATGATGAAATTAGCCACGAAGGTACAATCCAATATTATCAACGCACAAATATCATGTCAAAACAAATGAGTTTTTTGATAGTTTTATAGTAGAGGGGATATATCTTCTTTGGTGGGAGCTCCATGAAGGCCTCTGTCATAGAACGACCTCTGAATGGAAATAGTCGTCAGCGGCGAATGTCGCACAATGCGAATGGTAACTTACGTATCGTCTGTCTTTTCGGCGAGTTTCTGCATGCGGGTTTTGATCAAACGATTGAGACTCGTTGGTCGTCCCGCTCGTGACTTGCTTGCCTTCTCTCTCCCTTCGTCGTCGTCTGAGCCACCGTCCCCGCCATCTGAACCAATGACATCGACTTCATCTTCAACTCCAGTAAGCGATTTGTACTCCGCAGATACGATTTTCTAGATAGCGTTCGTCAGAAGAAGTGGGATTGCAGTGGTTGATGTAGACAAACATGAAGCGTCTTTGCGTCCTTCCAGATTTGACTTTCCTTCATGTTATACTTCTTTGCATTTCGAAAACATGTGTCAAAATCTCGCTTTACTCCATCAAGAGAGGGATATGCCTCCGAGTCAAGTTGAGCCTTGATTTCATCAAGGGCTATGGGACGCTTTATCAAGTTGTAATAGTCGGCATATTGACGTTTCGAAGGCAGTCGCAGGAAGTCATGGGATAGGACGCGGTCGCTGGGAAGATATGCATAACAAAAGCGATGAGTTCTGATGTAAGAAACTGAGCGACTCAAACTTACTCCTTCCCTTTCGCATCCCGCACCGCATGCCACATCTTCAGTCCTAGCTCTTTCACGGATTCATCTCCCCCATCTCCCTCCTCTGCTACGTCACTGCTAGACCCGTTGGGGATCTCTACATCTTCGTTGACGGAAGGCGAAGCTGCAGACGAGCCCCGCTTGCGGCGCTTCGTTCTGGGATGGTCAATAGGAGCGTCTGACGGATCGATTGCTCCTAGCTCCCTCTTCAACTTCATTTATTCAAATATTCTCAATGGTTTCCACGATGGTAACTTGATGAAAAGCCTAGCGCACCCGTATCGACTGCCAGAGGGTGGGGTAAGTTCAGGGATCCTCGTAAGCGATGGTTGTCGTCACGTGACGACGCGCGCAAGCCCACGATTTTATTGATGTTCATAACTCGCTCATGTCCGCCCGGCGGCTAGACTCTAGCTAAATACTTCACTAGAGCTATCAACCTCTTTGCCTGCAGAGGCTGGGCCTGCAGCGCAAGTCTGGCGCGACTCAGGGCCATCTGTTGATTATTTATTACGGTAACTTATATCTAAATTCAGGAAATCGCTGTTGGTAGCTGACGGGTGTAACTAGACGAACAAACACCCTGGTGCAATCCCAGTGGGGTGTTTTGATTCCACCACCACCACAGCTGCCCGGCGAGTCAACATGTGATAATCGATTGGTCGCAAGTTGACAACTACGGAGAATGAATACAGATCGAAGGAACTTGAACTCGAGGATGAATCGTAGTGACCATAAGTCTTAACTAACGAGATAATTCTCAGAAACGACTCATGCTCCCCCCCCTCAACTATGAAGATACTAGTACTGTTGCGGAAAAGTCTGGGGCTCGCCTTGGGGAAATATTGTCGGCTCAGGTCGAGGGCCATACGGGGGAAACCACATCGGCAGTAGAGATGGCGACACGATTCTCTGTCCAGGTCGCGGAATTACTTCATCATTGTTGGTGGCCATAAGAGGATGATGGGCCAACTCGGAGGATGCTTGTGGCCCCGCCCGGTGGTAGGCTTTTACTGCCGTCTCTGAAAGCTTTACTCTGCCGGTACTTTGGTGATTTCCGAGTTCGCCGGGTTGAAGATGGAGTTCTTCGGTAGTGTCTAGAAAGACTGGTGATTTCAACGAGGTCCCTCTCTGTTTCCTTGTGCGATGTGAGCTTGAATATACGGAGGTAGCAATCGCAGGTGTAGCCTTGGCTTTATCGTCGCTCTTTCGCTGGTCACAATTACCTATGGAACTTATTATCTCTGTCGCTCCTAAGGGGGGTCTGTCCGTGGCGGGGAGATCCAGTTTGAAGCTCTGCAATTTTGGTGTAACACTTTTCTTCATAAAGTGAAGCAACTTGACTTTCTTCCCATGCTCCAAGGCGAGCAGCTCAGGGTTGCAGACAAAGTTAAGTGGCGTGAATCTCTTTTGACCGGCGCGAGACAAATTAAGTCAGTATGGGTAATTTGCTAGAGATTTTCTCCAGCGTCTTCTCACCTTTTCACCCTCCATGATTTTACCAGTCTCAGGAGCCCGTCTGTCCTCAATGAGATATTCAAACTTCCATGCCAGTTTTCCTTTGTCCTCTGTGCTTTCCACAGCATATATTCCATTGTGCTTCAAGGTGAGCGCCGCCTGACGCGATATATAGTCATTCATATCACCGTTGACAGTGAGGCGACGTAGCACGGGAGGACTGTCGAGCATCTGGAATAAAACATAACGACATTGTCAATGCGTTATGATAAACAATTGAGGACACTACGAACTGCATAGTGAAAATGCCACGTCTGAGGCTTCTTCATCACGAACTCTGCAACGTCTAATACTTGCCCGCTTGGACTTAACCCGGTCTCCTTCCAGTATTCAGCCAGGTCAAACTTGGGCTGAATTGATCTGAAACCCTCCTGATCAATCCACAGTTCAACGCTGGCAGATCGAATCCAGGGAGGCGCCAACGAAGAACTGATAGACGGTCGCGTAATGGAAACAGTGCTGGCTTCCTCCGGGAATCCCTTTGGTGCCACATTCAAGCCCGAGGGTCCACGCATATGGAGTTTGGAAGGGACCGCATAGCTTAAGTCCTGCGTTGGCCGGATGGTAATATTTGCACCATAGGAGCTGGACACTGACCTAAAACGTCGATCGCTGGGAAAATGTAACTGGGCACTAGAATATATAATCTTGACGGCAGATGAATATTCCAGTTCATCTGCTTCACACGTGGAAGAGGAGACTGGGAACATGGGCGCTGAGGCAGCTCGGCAGTGATGGACACGCTGACGTTTGGAAGGTGAATGGGTGCTTGATGTAAGGGAGTGAGTAGATGCATGAGCTCGAGAAGGCCAATCTCGACTTGACACTGATACTGAAGGAGAGAGCATAAATGTTGAAGTAGGGGATAAAGGAACATCTAGCTCGGATTTCTGGCGCCTCAAACCTATGAAAGTGCGATTTTCTTTACCGGTATGAACCTGAGCTAGTCCTTCGATGGAGTGGCCAGAAACGCCGAGAGAAGAGTCAGGCTGGCTAATGACAGTTCGGCGTGTATTGGACGGTTCGGGCATAACATTGTCACCGTCGGCGTCGCCATAAAGAGAAAACGAGCGAAGGTAAGCAGAGACAGTGAACACCGAGTCTGTTTCCGCATGGGAAGTAACCTCCACGACATTGTTCGCAGGACGGGGTGAAGTAACAGGCGGAATAGACAACGTGGAGCTAGAAGATCCAGAACCAATTACGGGACTATATAATGACCGAGAAGAAAAAATCCCACGACGGATACTGAATGACCGCGACAGGGAACGAGCTCCAGTATCTGTCCTAGTAGCAGGATGATCTTTGAGGGCTGCAGGGCGCGATAACCCATGTCGCATCACCTGACCGAAGGTGTCTACACTGCCATGGGATGGGGTTAACGATGAATCAGAAGTACAAGGCACAAGAGTTTCTTCGGACGGAGAAACAGCAAGGGAGGGATCTAAAAGAATTGGAATGATACCCGTCCCAGAGCGCCACGACTGACTTGGACTGAGATCCGGACTAGACGGCAAATCGAGCGGTGGAGGAAAAGCTGCTCCAGAGAGGGATCCCTGACGATCAGATGTAGACGACATCAAGACAAGCAGCAGGAAGCATTGGAGAGTGACTATCGGGCGCCTTTCGATTCCTCAACCTCACTATACTGCAAAGCTGCGTTTCGGGCGATTACCAGACATCTCAGTCGCCTTTCGTGCAGCAGGCTCTATGGTTGACATTGCGGCATAATTAATCCATAGGTACTATATTATTTACAGTAATGCAATATTGCCAGCCCACCCATCGTGGTTGAAGTCGTCTCACAGCAGAGCACCAGCAAACGTCTAGCCAAGGCTCTCAGGGGCATTACTATAACGATGGCCGAAATTTTAAGAGGAAAGGAAGCGCAGGAACGAAAAACATGGTCCAACCGGACCGCCGCCTCCAAGCCTTGTAGAGCTTCATTTTTGCCTGGACCACCCTGAGCTTCATATGCCTGCCTGCTGCTCTACCCATGTATCTACCTCACACAAACATGCTATATAGTGATTAACTCCCAATCTGACTAATTCCATCACTGTCTAATCTGAACCGCCATCCTCATCTTCCTCAACATCTTGATCGGTTTCAAACACTTGACTCAAGTGTTTGAAACTGATCAAGGCTAGCTATTGTCAATTCCATTGCATCAGTAGGCCTTGCTTGAAAGCCACATTGGAACTGAGGTGGTTCTGGCAGACAGCAAAGCCATGCCTGTGCTGGTAAATGTGTTGTAATAAAAGAGGCCTGATGGTAATAAAAGAGAATGATGCTCAAAACTTTATTATTATTTTGTTCTTGTATGTAGCACTCAGTGTGACATGTGTATCATCAGGCAATGGTCACATGATGTGGGGTATGCAGTGACGACACTGATGATGAACCAAAGGGTCAGCTCAGGGGTGTCACATTAGAGTATTGAGTTGGTTCAAAGAGATGAATAATTCAGTGTATGGGTTTGGAGTGATGGATATAGGTTAGATATCTGATGTAATCTAAGTACTATTGTTAGATCCCTGAGTGTTAGATCCCTGAGATCTAACACCAAGGCTCCAAACCTTTGGACCTCCAAACTCCGAGGTAACTATTACATTCCATTCTAGTTCTTGTTGTTTGCCTCTTAAAGTATAATCCTCATTCATGACCCAAAGTAGAATACTTGTACCTTGCTCAATCTGAACCTCTGACCTTATTCTGAACTCGATTATTATTCAACTCTTATATCTTTCTTGTTCTACATTTATGTCTTTCTTGTTATACGTTCTTAGGATACAATTAGGATATGAGGTATTAATAGTCCTCCAATCTTGTATCTGTTCTTTAGTTCAAATATCGACTTATTTCCTCATTACCAACCTCCAGTCCTTCTCACATCACTATCTCCATAGTTAGATACTATTAGTGATACCTCTGAGTCTGAACCTCCAGACAACCTCCGATACTCCAATATCCAAAATTAGGGACCAAATGGTAGTAGGTGGTGCAACCCATAAGTTGAAGCCAAGTCCCTACCCCCCTCATATTACTTTGAAGTCCGACCTCCAAGTCTCTGACCTCCAAAGTTCCAGGTAATGTCTGTGAACTTAACACTGAGATCTAATACCAAAGCTCCAGACCTCTGGAGTTCCAAACTCTGAAGTTGTTAGATCCCTGAGATCTAACACCGAGACTCCAAACCTTTGGACCTCCAAACTCTGAAGCAACTATTATGTTCTGTTTTAGTTCTTGTTGTTTGCCTCTTAAAGTATAATCCTTATTCACGACCCAAAGTAGAATACTTGTACCTCACTTGATCCGAACCTCCGAACCTATTCCAAACACCACTTGTTATACACCTCTTATATCTTTCTTGTGTTATGCTTATATCCTTCTTGTTATATGTTCTTAGGATACAATTAGGTTACAAGGTATTAATAGTCCTCCAATCTTGTATCCGCTTCTTTAGTTCAAATATCGACTTATTTCGCCGTTACCAACCTCCAGCCTTCTTCTATCACTATCTCCATAGTTAGATACTACTAGTGATACCTCTGAAGTTCGAACCTCTGAGAAACCTCCGAACCTCCAATCTCTGAAATTAGGGACTGAACGATAGTAGGTGGTGCAACCCATAAGTTGAAGCCAAGTCCCTACCCCCCTTGCATACCTTCAAAGTCCGACCTCCAAAGTTCCAGGTAATGTCCATGAACTTAACACCAGGCCAATGACCTTGCATGGGCTATCGCTCTGCTAGCCGGAAACTTACAAGCACCCCGCCTGACTAACCCTCAGACAAAAATTCATGAGCCAGATCAATTTGATGGCTCCAACCCAAAGAAACTTCAACCCTTCCTCGTCCAACTCCAGCTCAACTTCCATGACTGCCCCAACACTTTTCAACAGGATTCTGTCAAGGTCAACTATGCCCTCTCCTACTTGCACAGAACAGCACTCGACTATTTTGAGCCCACACTAATGGACCCTTTCCAAGCCCTGGATTGGGCAGACAACTATTCCAACTTTATTGCGGAACTACATAGCAACTTTGGTCTGTTCAATGTGGAAGCCGATGCCAAAAATGAACTTGACAAGCTCCGCATGTGGGAAACCCACAAGATCACAAAGTACATTGTCAGCTTCCAGCAACTCACTCCGAAAGTCTAATGGGGCGAAGCTGCACTACGCCAACAGTTCTACCTTGGTCTTCCATCCCACATCAAGGATGAAATCACTCGTGTTGGTAAACCTGACACTCTCACCAGACTCTGTACACCAGCCCAGTCTGTTGACTGCTATTACTGGGAATGACACTCCGAGATCTCCTGCGAAAACACTTGTCAGAGCACCTCCAAGACGGAGAAGTCCTCCAACAAGAAACTACAGTGCTCGGACAAAAAGACTTCCAATTCTAACAATTCTGGTTCCACTTCTGGAAACCAGAACAACACTCCTGCTCTGCATGGTAATGCAACCACTTCCAGTTCAAACAACAACACTCACATGACCACTCCCGACCTCTCCAACAAGTTAGGAAAGGACAGCAAACTGACTACCCAGGAACAGCTATGCTGCATGGATAACAACCTTTGCCTCTTCTGTGGCAATTCCGGTCACATGGCACACAAATGCCCCAAATCCAACTCTTCTGTGAACAAGTCCAAAGGATGGGCTGCAAAAGCCATGGAAGACAAACCCGAGGCAAAAACTGCACCTGAACTCAAAAAATAGTCAGCAGTCCTCCAACCTCCACACAATCTGAGGGCTGTGTTGACCCTATTTGTGCAAACAACGAGGTTCAACTCAATGTGTCCACTCTTTCCACTTCCAACTCCCTCACAATTCCACTCACCTCCAATACTGTTATTGGCCCGCCCTTCCAGGCCCTGGTCGATTCTGGTTCCACTCACTGCTTCCTCAATTCTGACTTCACACTCAAACATAAACTCCGTACCTCCAAAATTCTGTCTATTCCGATCCACCTTTTTGATGGTTCCTCTAACTCAGAGATATCTGAGGCAGTGGACCTGTCAATCCGTTTCACTACTGGAGACACCCAACAAGTTACGTTTTACATTACTCCACTTGATGCTAGCTGCTTTGTTGTGCTAGGAAATAATTGGCTTGCCTGCTACAATCCATCAATTGACTGGGTTTTAGGTCATATCAAGTTCCGCACCCCAGAGTCTGCTCCATCTCTTCCGATGTCTTATCCACTGAGGATGGCTACCACCTCCTTCCAGCACCCACCCGTGGACTCGCTAAAGATGCACTAACAGGAATAATACCTATTAGCCTGCATGCAATGGTCCTTCTACCTGGATGGTCTATAATGCAGTCGTTTGTGGGCAAAGAGACTACAGCTGTGGGTTGACTAGTACTGAGAACAAGTCGTACAATCTGTTCTTCTGGGATATAACGCAGGTGGCTTCTTGTGATAATAACCTGGCTTTGTGTGACATATGACATAGAACTTGTGACGTGTGACTTGTGACATATGCGCGGCTATGTCCTGTGACAAAGCTTCGACTTGGTGCCCTAAACTTGGGACTTGACTTGGACTTGAGTGTAATGTTAGATCCCTGAGATCTAACACCGAATCTCCGAACCTTCGGACCTCCGAACCCCG
>QFFB01005973.1:0-24803 GCA_003316465.1 Ramaria cf. rubripermanens
ATTCACGATAATAGTTAAAAAGTACCAAAAGCGACCGGGTAGTATGGGCTCGAGAGTGAGCAGGCTGCCCACGATATCAATAATGACCTGCGCGCTGCGGAAGGTCGCGAGGAAGGAAGGATAGTGTCTGCTAGTCACGAGATCCTCGGGACGGGACGAGCAGGCGCGAACGAAATACTTCCGATGGAGAGACACCACAACTGAAAAAAAAAACCACTTATATGTCCCCCTGAGCGGTACTCTCAACGCGTGATGGACTCACTAATCTCTTTTAAGGCAAGGAGGAAGAAATTGTGCATAGTTGCTACTGTGTCGGGACCTTTCAGAACTTCTGGACCGACCTGTGCCATTTCTCGCGTAAGCATACAAAGCCGGAAAGGCAAGTCGTGTTATCACTCACCTGACGGCCGCCTACGGGGGCTCCGAAAAGTTCCTCGGCACTGTCTCGCAATTTGCGGTCCAGGGCAAGAGTATCCTTGTAATTCTGCTTTGTACTGAGAACAAAGTCGCGAACTTCACTCAAAATGGTCGACGTTATCGTGTGGAGGCGATAACTAACTGTCAAAAAAAGTCAATGCATGGATGTCGGCAGGGAATACAGTATCCAAGTCATTAGTAACAACATACATCCGTGTACAATTTTACCATCAGCCGTTATCGATTGTTCAGTGTCAGGGCCTACTTCACAGTCAATAAAAGGTAAAGTGATCTGTGGTGGCCGTCCCAATGCTAGGCCTGTTTCAATGGTTTGAGATTCGATCAATCAGCCAAGGAAATTTATCCACCCTAAAAAGAGTCAGTAGATGACTGTAGGTACCTAAAATAGCGTACCATGAATCCCATAAAGACGTTCAGCTCCCAGAAGAGACATCGTCTTTGTTCAACAATTGTCGGGTCTAATTTCCAACGCTCGCTATCACGATCTTTAAAGGATGTTAGCAGACTTATATATATCCATTCGATAAGACACACGGAGACCGATCTGAAGATCAATGAGTCAAATTAGAGCCGGCTGTCTTGTACAAGTCACTCACGCTGACGGCCAGACCAACAGCGATTGACGTCAGCGACCATACAGTCTGGGGAGCTTGATCCCGGTCGCGTAATACTTGATAATATGCCATGAGGAACTACCAAGAGGAATTGTCACCATATCGAAACCGATTATGCAACACTAGACGCACGACACTGCGAACACCCGAGATGCTTGGCTCCTCAATCAGAGACACTCCAGCAGTTAACGCCGCCCGAGCGAATTGATGATACCGGTCGGGATCTGAACTCATTTTCGGCTCAGATGCTGTATGAGGATCATTATTTCCTGTGTCTGTGGAGCTTGATAGATCCAATAATGACGCGATTGCGAACACCATGAATAGTATTGAGACATCAATATGCGTCAAGGATGATTCTGTTAGTGAAGGAGGTGCTGCAGAGTATACAGGGACCAATATTTTGTCTTGAAATTGACGTCGAGAGATGGGGCAGTATCTACAAATTTCATTAGTCTCTGCAGCTATCGTGTATTGAGGGGACTGACAGCCATGCCGCGTTGTTGTAAAATGAATCGCAGAGAGCCCATGCACGCAATGGATCTGGAAGATGTTGTCTTAGATGTTGCATGATGACCTCGTACGGTAGACGCGAGTACAACGGATCGAGAACGAAGTCTCGCAGCGGATCGAAGGGCTCGGATGACCATTCCGCCTGTACTTCTGGTTTCTCTGTGTCTGACTCTTCCCTCAATTCGTTCTATCCCGCATCAACAAATTGCTTTATTGCACACATTTTCCAAGCCCGAGTGATACTTACATGGTAGAGACTCTGGAATTTGGGGAAATAAGACGGGTGACCGATGCTTCGGAAATTAGGGAATACAAACCTCCATCCCCGCACTCTGGCCAAAAAAACTAAACTTCCCGGACTGGGGGTCGATGGTCAAAGTTCCTAGCGACTCGTCTAGCCTGTCCAGATCTCCCTCCACAGGAGATTCTGGTCGATCAAAAACTGTACCACCAAGTGCCATATACTTATTAGTAGAGCCATGATCAGCTAAAAGCGGGTGTGGCCGATTGGAATGCATGGCATGGAGGGATCGTAATGCTTCCTGGTAGTGGACGGACGTGACATTCACTGATCCTGATGTCTTCGGAGTCTATTGCAAGCTCACCTCAAGCTCGCTTATTCGAGAAATCATTTCAGTCGCTGAGGAATGAGATTTACTGCCGTCTGTGGGCTGTTTCCTGCGTAAAATGCATCAGAATGATGGATGTGCAAGGAAAAAGCAGAGGCCATACCGGGGCCGAGTTGGGAGAGCAACTGGGTATCATGTTACAGCTGGGTACGTTCGATCAAAAATACAATTAGTCACCATTAGGGCATAAAGCACTGAGCCCTCGCTTGCGACTAGATTATGACCACTGAGATAATTATCACGCCCGAATAGTCAACATTACTTACCAGGATGAACACGGAAAGTTTCTATCGCATTTTCTATTCCAGAAGAAGAGGGCAGTGAGCCGAATAGCTCAAGACTGTCCACGCAAGCTGGCCTCTACTTACAGCTTAAGTCTGCCGATACCATGTAAATCAGTAGGAAGGATGGTAATGACAATGAGAATATACCTGCGACACTCCGCACAAGATACAGCCTTATCTTTCCTTACCTTCGGGAATGCAACAACAGCGCTCATCGTCGATGGCTGGAAGGTGACCCAGACTCGGTGTGTGTGGCGTGTCTCAAGACAATATGCACCCACAACGGGTGGAAGTGACACTTCGCACCTAGTTTGTGACCTGTAATTCGTATTTGGATCCTGAACAACTTCCATATATGTCCGAAGTTTCAAATCACCGTAAACGGGTCTGAACATTGGCGTTAATGGGGATTAACCAGAACAGCAGGGTCCGGGTTCGCCGGACTCGCTGATCTCAGGATTTTCATCACATTTGGCCTGGTGAATCCTAGTAAACTTCGTGTTTGCATGATACATCGAATAATCAATCCGGCCAATGAAACATACCATGCTGGTAGCAAGAGGCAACTACCTGACGCAAAATTCACCACCGTTACATTTTATCCTTTTGACAGAGTACTTATTTTGGATGAGATATCCGGATACAGTTAACCAGTGCTTTGGCTAAGCGTTTAGCATTCATGCTACGTAATAAGTGCAATAACAAATAGCGCAGCGCGGCCGAGGGCTGGCGTCGACTGATGATGGGTTTCCTGTGCTGAACGTTATAAACCGTGATTTTCGAAACTTTTGATGGCACATCGAATCGACTTTCAGAGTTGCAATGACTGCGCAGCGGCGCTGTACCATAAGGCACTTAGGGAATTTGACCTAGCTTCGATACAAGCGCTGTCTAGATAACAATAGTTGCGACTAGCATACCATAGACTTGGGGAAGGCTATGTTGCTCAGGCGACTTCAGAAAAATCGGTGCTTTTGATCACATCCTCCCATTGTTCCAAAATGTTAGCAGTTCGTCCAAGCGAATCCTTGATTACCTTGTAACAGTCGCTCCCCAGGGGGAGTCCAAGAGGAGTCTCCCGACCTTGCGCAACTCCCTCATCACGAACTACGTCAAGAAGTATCTGAACCAGTTTTTTCGGGTCTCCCGGTTGCTTTCCGTTGTAGGCTAAAGAATGGATAGGGAAGTTTAGATCACACTATTAACTTTTAGGTTAGGGAAAGCCAACAAACCGACGAGGGCTTCGTTGGCCTTACGTGTCATCTCAGCATAGTCGGCAATGCGTGGATCGTAGGCACTTCGGTGATCCTGTTGCAGAAAGGACGTGCGGAAGTAGCCAGGTTCAAAGTATATGCTCCGGAGACCCAGAGGTGATATTTCGGCGTGTAACGTTTCCGAAAGGCCTATGGTCATTGGTGAATAACGTCATTCTTATTATCGCGGCATAGAGCTTGCACCGAACCTCTGACGGCGTATTTTGTCGCGCCATAAAGCCCGGCGTTGGGGACTGCACGCCAACCACCAACAGATCCAATCCAAACTATCGTGCCAGACTTTTGAGCACGAAGATACGGGAGGACTGCTCGAGTTACGTTCAATGCACCAAAGATGTTCGTGCTACAATGGCACCATGAGTGGTACTGCTACTTCAGAGTTGAAAATAACTTCACACACTTGAACTGTTGGTAAGTTTCTTCTGGCCTAGCAAGTGTACCTCAGTGTAGATGCATTCATACTCAAATATAATCAGACGACCTACGTGTTTTCTTCCAATGCACCGACGGCAATGTAGGCGGCGTTGTTCACTGTGACGTCAATTCTGCCATGTATCCCTATTGCTTGCTCCGCAGTAGCTTGCAGTTTCTCCATAGGAGAAGTCACATCAAGTTCCATAATGTCAGCGCCAGCTTCCCGCAAGTCGTGTATTTTGGAAAGATTGCGAGCGGTGGCAACTACTTTATCCCCTCGCTGAAGAGCAGCAAGTGTAAGATCACGGCCAAATCCTGTCCTACAAATGTCAAGGGGTTAGATTACATTACGCCCAATACAAATACTGCAACAGACGCACGAGGTGCCAGTAATGAGCCAGACTAACTGTTTAGACATTGTAGGATGCCTGAACGACTTGGGACAACTCCTACTCTTCTTCTTATACCGTTCGAACTTCGCGGCGTCATATAGGAGTCACATGCGCTCATGTTGACAAATCCTCGAAATAAAAGACGAATATGGAAAGAAGCAACTCCTTGTCAGAACAAGGGCTTACATACAGGGAGATTATCATCTGGGCGTCACCATCAAGCCGCCCAATTAGTAACGGGTAGACATGAAAGTGTATTCGAGACCAGCGAGATTATGGAGTGATCGGGAGTGTAGCGACGTTACTAGTTAGAGGGGTTGGCTATGGGTACTACAGCGCAGCAGTAAGACCCAGTGTTTAGACGTAAATGAATACAAAAAAAATACATTATTTGTCATCACCGCATCCATCCCTTCCGGCTATGTTTTCGGAGCCGGCTACGGATATGGTAAACGGCTTGAACTCTAGGCTGGCTTGCAATCATCTAGGTAAATTTGGGATAGCAAAAAACATTTTTATACACTAGAAAATAAGTTCTGAGTTATGTGATAGGGGGAAGTGTTGATAGGTAGTGTTGTGTGATAGAATAGAACATTGTCTGAAGCAGTAGAATAGAAGATAAGAGAGCAATAATCCTGGCCTATATACTCAAGCAGGAAACTTGTAGGTTGGAAAGGTTCAAAAAATTGCTTATAACTTGAAGTGTAATGGGTGAATATTGTGAAGTCCATTGTATTGTTAATCTACACACTTCAAACTAATATACTAAGAGTAAAAAATAGGAGTTTAGGGGAAAATAAGAAAAACATTTGACACTTAGAGCCCCTGGCTCTCTCTGAGCCAAAAACACAAGTCAAATCTGTTGTGCACATGGATTTGAAGATAAAATGGAGGATTGGATCAGTAGATATGATAGAGAAATGAAATACTACACAATGGATGTGCCTTGACTCAATTTGATATGCACATATGTGCCTCATATGGAATGTATGTGCTGTTGTGCACCTTGAATCATGTCCAGCATTGGTCTTGTTGGCTTGATGTTATGCATGTATATGCACCTCAAATAGATGGATAGTGAGAGGATTGATTGATGGGAAGTGGGAAGTGAAGAGAATGTTCATATCAGTTATCCAGATCAGGTGTGATGAATAAAAATGAAGAAATATGATTGAGAGGGAGAAAATAAAGCTAGCTATAGAGTCCATGGATATAAAACAGAGTAAAAATGAGACACCATCCTTTGATACAGTCTCTATAACACAGTTTACTCTAGAGATTGATTATTATGCTCCCTGCTGGGAGAATTCAGGTACATGGAGGGATGATTCAGAGAATGAGCTGGAACAATGTAACCCAGTGGATTCTGTCAGGTATGCCCCATTTTTGCCCCATTTTCTGCTTCTGGAGTTCCAAACTCTGCTCCACTTCCACTTCCAGAGCTGCCTCAAAACTGAAAAGGCTCAGATACAAGCATCCAGGGTTGGTTAGGGATCTGTGGAGTGCAGGGTTGGTAGGTACCAAGTAATGGCCCTGATCATATTTGGGCATAGTAAAATACAGGCTCACTGGCAGTGGGGACCTTAGATTTTTCTCTTTGGTTTGCCCCACTATCAGGTGAGATTGGCTTTCATTGTATATCTCAATTGTTCATGTATACTTTGGTTTTACCCTCTGTCAGCCTGTGTGATTGTGTGATCTCCATAGCACTTAAGGGTTGGCCTTACAGATTCAAGAGATGTTTGGTCCACATCAGCCCTTCCTGGATGTCAAACTTTGGGTCTTTTAGTGGGCATCTGGGTATGATAATTTTTGCACACATTGTGTCCTTGTGATATGTGTATTTTACAACACTGTTTAAGTCCATGGCTTCTTCCACATAGACTTGGAGGGGCATGCCATCATTGCCTAATACAATGGTGGCCACATTGTCATCTGATGATGCATTGTTCACTAGTGGCATCTGCATAGGGCCATTGTTCATAGCATTGGACTCAATTGCCTGTTGCTCCTTGCTCTCAGCAAGATGTGTTGACTGTCTTGCTGCTGATATATGTATTTTGGTATAGCAGTCAGTCGGTAACAGTTCACTATCTGGGTCTAGCCTAATTTCATGTTGTTACATCCATGCATTCCACACTTCTAGTTCTGCCTTCTGCACTATTGCTTCTGTTACAACTATACCTTTACTTCGCTCTCTGATCCCCATGGCCCCTCCATCCACAAGAGTACTTTGTTCCTCATGGAACATCTGTGTCCCCTTACTAATGGATGATGGGTACCTTATTTAGATATCATGCTTATGTCCCCTCCCTGTACTATGACCCCCACCCCCATTTATGATCTGCACTGTGTACCTCTTCTGCTCTGACTTGGAACTCATTACTCCTACTTACTTACATGTACCCTCTAGTATATAAGCCCCTGTATTTGTACTAGTTACCTCAGTTCAAATATCAACTACATTTCATGTTAACCTTGTCTGTTGTGTTCTTAGTCACTTCTGTCATTACTTCCGCACTTCTGCATGTACTGTGGAACTGTGTTACATTACCTTTGTGAGTCGAAGTAGATAAAAGTGTGATGAAAATTCGATAGAGAGCAGCGACCCCAGGTCGCTGCTCTTATATACATGAAATCCACTCTAAAAATATGCCTATCTATTTGTCCACTCAACGCTTTGCTGTACCTTGTATTCCTTTCGAGATGTTGTCCACTTTATTCCTTGTCTCATCGTCGAGATGTACCACTAGTGCTGAGACGCGTCATTGCACCGAAGTGCCGAGTCGATTACCTCATCACAATACTCCCCCTCACTTCGGTAAATCCCAATTTCCCCCTCAGATACTTGTGCTGTTGTCCCTCCAGTCCCTTCGTCATCAAATCCGCTAGATTCTCCTTCAACCTTACGTAGGTAAGTGAAGCCTCGTTAGAGGCCACTTTCTCGCGGATAAAGTGATAGGCGACATTGATATGTTTCGTCCTCGCGTGATACGTTGCGTCATGGGAAAGTGTAATAGCTCCTAGGTTATCGGATCTAATAGATGTCGGTTGGGATTGGTCAAAGCCGAACTCCTGGAGTGCTCTCCTAAGCCAGACGAGTTCCTTGGCACCCTCGGTAATGGCAATGTATTTGGCTTCCGTTGTGGATAATGAGACGGTGCGTTGTGCTTTCGAGCTCCAAGCAACTAATCCTCCTCCAAACATCGCAACATATCCACCAATAGACTTGGCGTCAGAACGATTGGCATAGTCGGCGTCGGTGAATAATTCAAGTCTGATCCCTAGTTCTTTCCTGAAAAGGATACCGCCGTCTCGCGTGCCTTTGATGTAACGAAGTACGTGTTTGATCGCGGTCCAGTGCTCCGGTCCATAGGAGTTTGTGAATTGACTGAGATGCTGAACTGCAAAGGATATATCGGGTCTGGTACCGAGCGCTGCATACATGAGTGAACCGATTGCTTGTGCGTAAGGGACGTCAATCTTCGGTTCCTCTCCTGATTCAATAGGAATATCGAGCTTGGTGGAGGTATTGAACGGAGTTGCGACGGGGTATGCGTTCTGCATGTGGAAACGTGCGAGTATAACATCGATGTACGGTCCTTGTGAAATCTTTAAGGTTCCTTCTCCCCTGTTCCTTTCCACCCTTATCCCCAGGATTTTGTTCATTTCTCCCAAGTCCATCATCACAAACTTCTCATTGAGCTCCCCCTTTACCCTGTTCATCCCGCTAACCGAGTTCACGACCAGCCCTAAATCGTCGACGTACACGGCTATGACCTCAAAGTCAGATCCGGACTTCCGTATGTAAATGCATTCATCGGCAGAACTTTGAATGTAACCGAGATTAAGGAGTTCATTGCGGAGTCGCTGATGCCAAGCACGTCCCGCCTGTTTGAGTCCATATATTGCGCGGTGTAATTTTAGAACCCGTCCCGATCTGTCGTTGAATCCCTCCGGCTGCTTCATGTAGATCTCCTCTTCTAGTTCTGAGTTTAGGTAAGCTCCTTTCACATCCATCATTTCGATCTCCCAATCCTGAGAGTTTGCGATGGCCAATAGAAGTTGTAATGAGTCGAACTTGACAACGGGTGAAGTGATATCATAATAATCCATCCCTGGCCTTTGTGTGAACCCCTGCGCCACTACTCGAGCCTTTCCCTTCTCAAACTCTCCGTCTGGTTTTGTTTTTACCGCATACACCCATCGGCACCCAATGGCATTGCGGTCTGGCGGCAGGTCCACTAGCTCCCATGTCCCAATCTCCCGGTGCTGTTCTATTTCAGTCTCCATCGCCTTTTCCCAAATTGGTATGTCTGATCGATTGATTGCCTCGGCGTAACTGTTCGGCTCAGTGATAATTTCTTTGCTGACTAATGCACGATCCGGATCGTTGAGTGTCCGGTAATCTGGCCTATTGGTCATTCGGCCGCTTCATCGAACCTCAGGTGCCGGTGCCTCAGTTGTTACTGATGTGGTTGCTACAGATGTGTGTGGGGTGATTTTGGCTTCTGCTTCCGTACCCCTTGGCTGGACATTCACCTCCGCTTCCTCTCCCCTTGGCTGTTGCTTGCGTGTTCCTATCTCCCCCTCGAGCACAGTCTCATCCTCGTCAGGTATAGCATGTAGTTTAGTATCGTTTTCGTCAAATGTAATATTTCTGGAGATTTGAACATGCCTGGAGTGTTTGTTGTAATATTTCCAGGCTTTGGCATGTTCAGCGATACCAACGAATAGATGTTCTTCTGCCTTCGGATCAAGTTTGGCACGGCGCTGATCTGGTACCATTACCCAGCATCGCATCCCAAACTCCTCGAGTCTCGATACATCGGGCTTCTGTCCAAAGAAGGCCTGATATGGTGTTGTCCCAGTTCCAAGGGCTCGGGTCAATGATCTATTTTTGATATAGCATGCATAGGCCACCGCCTCGGGCCACAGGGTCTTGGGTAAGTTCTTGGCAAAAAGCATGGCACGTGCATGCTCGAGTAGGGTTCTATTGAGTCGTTCCGCAATGCCATTCTGAGCTGGTGAATAGGGCGCAGTCGTTTCCATAATGATGCCATGCTGAGAGCAATAGTTCCTGAAGGGCTTATTGACATATTCCCCTCCATTATCAGAGCGGAGGACTTTGAGTTTATTACCAGTTTGCGTCTCCACCAGTCCTTTGAACCCCTCGAAATTCTTCAACGCTTCATCTTTGGTGCTCCCAAAATAGACCGCTGAATATCGGGACTTGGCGTCTGTGAACGAATAAAAGTAGCGCTCACGGGCCGGACCTTCGACTTGGGCAGGTCCCCATACATCGGACACGACCAAATCGCCGGGTACCTTGGCAATCTCCTCAGCGTATTTTGGGAACGGCTCAATATGGCGTTTCCCTTGAATACAAGCGGTGCATTGAGTGGGTGCCTGCGACTCATCAATGAGTAATCCATTAACTAGGTTATTACCCTGTATGGTCTTGATGGTCCAAGGGTTGACATGCCCGAGTATGCGATGCCATTTGTCCAAAGTACATGCTCCTGCCACTGCTGCAAACTCTCTCACCATCCTCCCTTCGGCCACTCGACACCTCACTTCATACATCCGCCCGACTTTCCTCCCTGTCCCAAAAATAGTACCTGACTTGGTTTTGAATTCAATGCCGTTTGATGTAAAGTGTGCCGAGTTCCCGACATCTGTGAGCCGCCCAACACTGATAAGGTTGTTAGGCGCTTCAGGTGCGTGCTTGACGTCATGCAGTTTGACATTGAAGATGGTGCTGCCGACTTTGAATTCAAGTGGCACCGTTCCACGTCCATATGTTTTGAGCGTGGCGCCTGGTGAAATTCCGTCAATAACCGAGCGGTCTTCGGCGTAGGTGGAGAAACTGTGATGGTTCCGTACGATGTGTGTTGTAGCGGCCGAGTCTGCGAGCCAGTCCGATGCTGAGGTAGTGATAAGGACTGTCTCATTAGTTACAAATGCAAATTCGGCCTCTTCAGATTGCTACACGGATTCATTGTCTTTTGATTTGTACCATGTTGGTGCCTGCCCCTCCTTTCCTCCTCCCTTCGCCCAATAATCTCTCACGTAGTGCCCCTTCTTGCCACAGTTCCGGCACTTTCCTTTCGTGGCTCCTGAGTCATCCCGTGACTGCAACGCCTTCAGCGCTGTTTGCCGGGCCAACCCTGCTTGCCGTGCCCTATCTTCATCCAAGATCCTGGCTATAAGTGTGTCTGACGTAATTGCCGCTCCACCGGCATTGACTGCGGTGATAAAGGAGGACCAGGAATCAGGTAATGATGTAAGTAGCGTGTTTGTAAAATCAATGTCAGTGACTAATTGACCTTGAGCATTTAACTCCTGCTGGAGTCCTCGGAGTTTACGCACATGCTCCTCCATATTAGATCCGTCCTCGGCAAATGTCCTAAAAAAGTCTCGGCATAGGTTAACAATTCCTACCGCCCCTTTGGATTCAAAAATGCCCTGCAGCCTAGACCAGATAGCATGGCTAGTCATTACTTGATCAACGTAGACCAGGTGCTCATCAGATATACGCAGACAGATTTCCTTCCTTGCTTTCTTATCTTTCTTTCTCCAATCTGCGATCACCTGCTGTTCGCCAGCCGTTATGTTCCTGGCGTCAGTCGGTTTGGGTTCCGCCTCGGTACCGATGGTGACGTCCCACAAGTCTAGATCATCGAGGATCCATTCAAGTCGGCAGCGCCATGCGGCATAGTTGTCGCCGTTCAATGGATCAACTTTATACGAGTTGTTGCTGCTGGTGAGTGACATTGTTGGTTGATTGTTACAGATATAGAGTTTCGGTGAGTGGGTTTCCTTCGATTACTTTTAGTTACGGCCAGGGCCCATAACCTGTAAGTCGAAGTAGATAAAAGTGTGATGAAAATTCGATAGAGAGCAGCGACCCCAGGTCGCTGCTCTTATATACATGAAATCCACTCTAAAAATATGCCTATCTATTTGTCCACTCAACGCTTTGCTGTACCTTGTATTCCTTTCAAGATGTTGTCCACTTTATTCCTTGTCTCGTTGTCAAGATGTACCACTAGTGCTGAGACGCGTCATTGCACCGAAGTGCCGAGTCGATTACCTCATCACAATAACCTTGTCACTCCATTCTAAAGTCTTGGGACCCTGTGATTATTTGAGAGGCATAGCATATAAGCTGAAGCTAAAGTCCCTTCTGATTCACCTTCTGTCTTCTGTCTCACAATTTACATGTTTGTAACACATGTCTGCATTTATGTAGACATGCTCTGGGTGTTTGCCACTACCCATATTGCTCTCATAGTTGTAGTGGGACAGGCAGTCTGCTACCTTATTGTGAACACCATCCATATGCATGGTGCTGAAGTTGAACCATGAAAGAAATTCCCACCATGGGCCCCATGAGCTAATGTAATACTTGCCAGAACATAGATGTAAACTTAGTGTTGTGATCTGACACTATGGATTCTGGGACTCCAAGCAGTCACATGACTTCTTTGAGCAATAGCCAGGCTACTTCTTGAGCTGTGACTCATGTTATGGTCAGCATGAGGTGCACCTGTGACATTAGCCAATCAATGATTGCAAGGAGGTAATCATTATTATAGGACCAGGGAAGTGGTCCCATGTACTCTATATTGTCATGGTCTGTCTGGGATGGGCAGGCTGTGCAGAGGCCCTTGTGGCTTTGTTGTGCTAGACTTGTTCATCTGGCACTTTATGCATGAATTGCAAAAGGCCTTTATGTTGGTGGCCATGCTAGGCCACCAATACAATCATTGGACATAGTTTGATGTTTTCCATTGGCTATAGTGACCAATGATTTGGTGTGTGTGATTGATGATGATTTAGATCAGCCTCCTCCCCCTCTGCAATATATGTCCTTGGGGACACATCACATCTTTATTGAGCTTATTTGTGGTCCAAATCAGCCTTTCCTGAATGCCAAACTTTGGGTGGGTATCCAGGTATGCAAGAATTTTTGCATACATCATGTCTTTGTGATATGTGTTCTTCACAACAATTCGTAAGTCCTTAGCTTCTTCCACATGAGCTTGGAGGGGTATGATGTCATTCTCCAATGCAATGGCAGCCACATAGTCATCCAATGATGCATTGTTTACCAATGGCATCTGCTTGCCATGGTCATTCATAGCATCAGACTCAACCATCATTACTTCTTCCTCTCAGCAAGATGTGTTGATAATCTTGCTGCTGCTGCATATATTTCAGTGTAGTGGTCAGTCAGTAGTAATTCACCATCTGGATCCGGTCTCATATCTGCATTTACATAGATATGTTCCAGGTGTTTGTTGCCACCTGTCACTCTCATAGTAGTAGGACAGGTAGTCCACTACCTTATTATTAATGGCATCAATGTGTGTGGTGTTGAAGTTGCACTGTGACAGAAATTCCCACCATCAGACCTGTCTGTCTGACAGGCTCTTTTGGGTCTCAAAGTATTTGAGACCCTTGTGTCTGTTACTAATGCACACTTGCTGTGACATGCTCTGAGAATATTCATTCTGGATGAAGCTGTCTGTCTAGAAGGCTCAAGGTCACCTGGACCTAGTGCAACTGTTTGTTTGACAAGGCTCCACAGGAACCCCCATGTAGTTATGGAGTGCTCCAAGTGACCTAGTCTTCTTCTGGCTCCAGGGAATGCTGATCACTTCTGTCAATGTAATGAAGGCTTCCTCAGTCCGGCACTGGTGTGAGAGGTAAATGATAAAGAAGTCTTCCACCCACTTTCAGACCAGACCAATTCCAGCTTCCTTGTAGATATTTACAAGCATGTCTGCTACAGTTCCAAAGATGCCTGTGCTTGATGCAAGCCCAAACATGAGAGCCCTGTTGATGTAGACTCTGCCTCTCCAGAAGACACAGAATACATTCTGCTGGTTTGGGCAGTCAGGGCTTAGCCTGTATGCTGATGATATATTGAACACTGTTGCAAGGCATCTATCAGGCAGGTTGAGTATCATTGCACAGTGCTGTTGAAGGTATCCCACCCTGTTGGGTAGTTGTCTGAATTGATCGAGGCATTAATTGATTGGGTGAGGGGGTTGTTGCAAGGGAAGGACAGATCTTGTACCATTCACAATGTGGTTTGGAGATGAGGCCAAGCAGGGATGACCTGAATGGAACATATCCAATACTTTGCTCTGATTCTATATACATGTTGATGGCTGTAGGGTATAATTGGGATGAAGTGTGGTCCTCAAAATACATGGGTATTGGTAGGCTGGTTCTATACTCCAAAATTGAAGCCAGAGTGCAGTCTTTTTACTATGTGTGGCTCCACTTGTCATATATACCATATCTACAGAGAAGTGATGCTACTTACTAGGAATGAGTAGCATCACCACCATACTCAGATCAGGCACAGGGCTGGCAAGAGCCAGCTCCATGTACCTGGTCCCTGCAGAAACTACAGCTATGGAAGCTGGTGCAGCCATCAGTGAAGGAGCAGGCAGATGCTCAGGCCCAGTTGAAACAGAATTGTCTGCCCCCAGGTGCAAGTAGTGTGTGTTTCCTCCTTGCATTGAGTACAATCTGAGCCACAGGCTTGCTGTTGTTTGTGACAGTTGCCCTGCAGTTGGTGGGGAGGTGGCTGCCAAGATTGGAATTTAGGGCAAATTTGTTATGTCAGTGAACAAGATAATGTAGACTTGCTCTGCAAATAGTGAAAGGTGTCTATGGAAATACTGATAGGGGCCTATGGTCATAGTGAATAACCCAAGAAGATCATGTGAGTCATAACTCAAGTCTTTAAGGAAGGGTCACCCCAGTGCAGATGTACCTTTCAGTGATCTGAATACTTTGGCAAAGTGCTACAAACAGCAGTCTCAATTATGCCTCTTGTAGGATATGGGAAATGGGGTCAAAGGTTTGATCTCACCAGTGGGAATGACTACAGAGGCAATGAGAGAAAGTTCAGCAAGAGAGATATTCAAGTGTGAGACTGAAGATCAAAGGGGCTAAGCATGATGCAGACATATAATAATCAAGCTAGGGAGTATACATGCAGAAGTTCAGTATTTATAGCAAATGCAAGTGCAGGGAGAAGCAAATGGGAGAGAGCTAGCACAGGGAGGAGAACAAGGCTGATTACATGTGCTTGTAGTGAAACATGGTAAAGGAAATTTGAATAACATGTATCCAAAAGCTTCAAACTCCACATATGTCTACTTCCCCTTAGTCTTCATCATAGTCTCAGTTCAGCTCAGCCAGACCACACAGCTGTAAGGGCAACCCTTGAGTGCTGTGGAGATCACATAATCACACAGGCTGACAGAGGGGAAAACCAAAGAGAAAAATCTAAGGTCCCGTACTGCCAGTGGGCTTGTATTTTACTATACCCAAATATGATCAGGTCCATCACTTGGTACCTACCAACCCTGCACTCCATGGATCCCTAACCAACCCTAGATGTTTGTACCTGAGCCATTTCAATTCTGAGGCAGCTCCAGAAGCAGTAGCAGAGGGAAGTTTGGAACTCCAGAACTCCAGAACTTTAGAAGTGGAAAATGAGGCATCCCCTGACATCACCCCCCCCCCTCTAGTATGCTGCATCCTCAAAGCACAGGACATGAGGGATTGGAAGGCTGTTGAATGAATCTGACATGGGGCACCAGGGTGTGTCCAATAGAACTTATTCAGTTCATCCAGGGCAGCAACATCTTGCTCTGGAACCCATGAATTTTCCTCATACCCATATCCTTTCCATTTCATGAGGAACTGGAGGTGGCCCCTCATAAATTGGCTGTCTAGGATCTATTCCACCACATAGTGCTCCTTTCCATCCACTATTTCTGGCAGAGGCAGCAGATGAGCCTTCTGGCCTGGAATTGGGTCATCCAGAGTTGGAAGCAACTTTATCACATTGAAGACAGGGTGGATGCAAGACATGGATGCCAGAAGGTGGAGGCAGTATGCTTTCCACCCTACCTTCGGCACTACTGTGAAGGGAGTGGGTGAGCTTCTGTGAGAGGCACATAGTGCAAATTTCACTTATGTCCAAGTGCACCTTGTCTCTGACTTGGTACTGGGGCCAGAACTTGGCACCAGTTGTAGTACCATGCCATGTCATCCTTGGCCTTTGTGAGAGCTGACTTGGTTTCTGTGAGGGTTGAGTCCATTCAGTCTTGGAACTCATTGACCATTTCCAGCTAGGACTCTGCTTGGTGTGGCTCAAAGCCCATCCATGGGTGTCTTCCAGAGTCAAGCATAAAGGGATTTTGCTATGTGGCAGAATGTAGATGGTTGTTGTATTAGAACTCCATCAATGGAAGCAGCTCATCCCAGTTGTCCAGCCTCTCATTGATAAAGATGTGGAGGTACTGCTCTAGCTCCTGGTTGACTTTTTCTGTCTGCCTATCACCCTGTGGATGGTAGGCCATAGTGGCAGCCATATTTATGCCAAGAAGGAGGTAGAGTTCCTGTGTCAGTTCCACTACAAACTGCAAACCTTGGTCAGAAATGACTTGCTTTGGAAGTCTGTGCAGCTTCCAGACATGTATGAGGAACAAGTGGGCCACACCAAGAGTGGTGGTTGTTGTGTGTCAGAATGAAGTGAGACACCTTGCTTACTGAGTCCACATGTTCATGATTGCATCATAGCTGTGAGACTCTGGAAGTTCGACAATGAAGTTGACACTGATGTTGTCCCAGTGGGATGCTGGGATAGGATGCAGAACTAGCTCCCTGACAGGTGGGTGCCACTGTGCTTTGGTTCAGAAACAGAGGTCACATGTCTTTATGCACTGACCAATGTAACATGACATCTGCAGCCACCAGTAATTCCAGGCCACCAACTTCAGTGTCTTCACTTGATGGCACATCCTGCTACCTGAGTATTATGGTGCTGGGACACAATGTGCCAGCAGAGATATTTTCCATCCAGAATATAGATATTGCCTCAGAAGTAAAGCAGGCCTTCATATTCTGACCATTCTGCTTGTCAGGGGAACCTCATCTGGTGATCCATGGTCCCAGACCAATGATCTGCAACAACCCCATTTGGAGATCCCTGGTCCCAGACCAACAATCCACAATGACCCCATTTAGTGGTCTGTGGCCTCAGACCAATGGTCCACAATATCTCCTCAGAGTATGTGTGGACCCACCACACTCCATTGCTAGCCTACCACCCTCCCTCTACTCCTTCTAAAAATGCCCTAAAGTGGACTATTGATTGCTGGCTAAGATCTGCTCTTTTATGCACTATTTTTAACTCTCAAAGTGGACCATTGACTGCTGTCAAGGATCTGCACTTTTCACTTTCTCATGCCTGACTCTCATTACTCTGTGGGGCCTTTCCTTGCAGAAGTTGGTCCATGCATAACATCTCCACAGTAGTATGTAGTATATAATTATCTGCTAGTAGTTGGGGATCCTTAGCCTTTCTCTTTGGATTTACCCTCTGCTAGAACTCTCATTATATTGTATTTAGTAGTAATTATAACACTTCATATCCCCCCTCTGCTAGCTGTGTAACATATTCTGCACAGGTTTGAGGGTTGCCCTTACACTGCTGCTCATACTGACTTTGAGTGATCCTTCTACAACTCTTCCACTGCCTTCATCATTGACTCTTCCTTCTCCCTATCATAGAACTCCCTCTGGATGTCTCATAGTACTTCCACTTCCACTCTGGTGGCTGTCACTCCCTTTGAGGCCATGGATTGAAAACAGGCACAGGGGGAGCATGGTCATGTCCACATTATCTCCACTTCCACTTTGTTACATCTGTGCATTCTGCACTTCTGGTTCTACCTTCTGCACCACATTTACCTTATCTCTGTGGGGATCAGAGAGCTGAGTAAAGGTATAGCCTCTCTGTCCACAATAGTACCTTGTTCCTTGTGGGATGTCTGTGTCCCCTTACCAATGGATGATGGGTACCTTTTTAGATATCATGCTTATGTCTCTTTTCTATGCTATGATCCCCAAGTCCATTCATGATCCACACTGTGTACCTCTTTCATTAAAGACTCACTAACAGAAATAATACCTATTAGCCTGCATGCAACAGTCCTTCTACTTGGATGGTCTATAATGCAGTTGTTTGTGGGAAAGAGACTAGTACTGTGGGTTGACTGTGAGAGGGCACAACTCATACAGCTTGATTCCTAACTTCTTGATAAGATCATGTGTGACTGTAACATGTAAGGTATGACATATGCAAAGGCTGTGTCCTGTGACAAGGCTTCAACTTGGTGTCCTAAACTTAAGATATGACTTGGATGTAGACTTGAGAGAGACTTTGAGAACTGAACTTGACTTGAATTTCACACTTTTCCAGTTTGAGATACAGTTTGTGTTCCCAGATATATTCCAGTAACCTCCACATGACCTTGCAGTGTTCTGACAATGTCTTGGTGAAGACAAGGATGTCATCTAGGTAGATGCAAATAACCCCTTCCACCATCATGTCCTAGAAGATGTTGTTCATTATTATCTAAAACATGACAGGACTGCTTGTGAGGCCGAAGAACTTGACCTGCAGCTCAAAGAGTCCATGGTTTATGTAGAAGGCTGCCTTCCACTCATCTTCTTCACAAATCCAAACATTGTTGAAACTCTAGCAGATATCTAGCTTAGTGAAGTACTTTGCACTACAGAGTTGTGTGATCAGTTCAGAAATGAGCAGAATTGGATACTGGTTCTTGATTGTGACCACAGTCAAGGTCTAGTAATCCTGCATGAGTTAAAGCAAGCCACCCTTCTTTTTGATGAAAAAGACTGGAGATGCCATGGGCAACTTTGATGGATGGGTCCTTCCAGTGCAGTAATTTTTTGGGCTCCAACTTGATGGCATGGTCCTACAGCTTCCACTCTGGCAAGGCATTGAATGACTCTTTGGCAAAGATGTCTTTGAACCATCACAGGTATTCTGGGATCTCTGCTTCTGCCTTTGTGTTTTTCTACAAAGCTTTCATAAGCCTTTGTGAGATTGTTGTACTTGCATGAATGTGTTCTGCTTCCAGTGGAAGGTTCACATACAGCAAGTGAGCTCTTTCCACCAGTGTGTCTTCCAGACCAAGGCAGACAACTTTGGAGTCTGCTTCCAATTCTTCTTCCAAAAGGAGTGGGTAAGGGCTGGAGCAACATGTCTGTATAAGCTGTTTCATCTTCTGGCACTCCTGACATTCCTTCTGCACCTTGGACTAACACAGGTGACACTTGGCTAGGCATCAACTCATCACCACCTTCCAGATCTACTAGTTGATCTCTAGATTGTATTCCTAAAGCTAGGTGTGTTATGAATATGGGATTATTTGTTAGGATTATTTGTCTTTTGTTACTTTTTGTCACGCTTATGTCACCTAGATGTTGCCAGTGACATGATCCAGTGTTTCAGGGGCTCTGACCCCTTTCTAACACTGTATAAGTAGCTAGAACATCAGCTACAATAAATCATATAGTTTTAGCCCATTTCTCATGTTGTTGAGGCCAGTTGTGTGCTCAAGTTAATGTGCATTGAGTTTCCCCTTCTTTGGGTCTTCTATTCCCTCTTCTATTATCAAGGTGAACCTGAGGATGATCCTACTTCCCCAGGCTGGTCACCACAAGGCAGTATACTCTGTGTGCCCTTTGTAGTAGAGAATTGCATTCACAATTTCCATGATGGACCCTGCCTTGTTAGGGCTTCTATCCATGTTGAACACTGGGATGGTGTATTGAAATTTCCAAGTGGTTAGCCTGTTCCACTCCATATTGAACACTGGGATGATGTATTAAAATTTTCAAGTGGTCAGCCTATTCTGCTCCACATTTAACACTGGGATGGTGTATTGAGATTTACAAGTGGTCACATAGTCATAGTCCATGAACTGGCCGGTGGCTCTGCAGTCTATAAGTGCAGGCCTGGACTTGAATTCTGTGGTCTGGATCCCTACTTTGATGACCAGGACTTAGGACTGGGGGCAGCTGCTACAACATATTGTTTTGGAAGGCATCTTTCCCACAGGTAGAGGTAGAATGGATGGGGCATTGGAACTGACTTTGATATGACTTTAACTGGTGATTCTGTATGAAGTAAGGGGAGTGGGAGGTTCTCATTCTCTACTTCAAGACAGGCAAACTGGTTATGTACAGACAGCAAGGGCACACATTTCACCTGCTACATGTCACAAAATACAACACTTTATCTGCTTCTGAAGCATTATACTCCACATCTCTGGAACCATCTTCTGCAGGGGGCACTCCACTGACATCTGCCAGTGCAAGGAACTCCAGAAGGAGCTCCAGCCTCTCTTCCATAGTTATTGATCTGATGTCAAAGGCTTGGGGGCACTCATAGGCATAATGGCTGACACTAGTATACTAACTCATAAGCTTGCCAATGATACTCTAAAGATTTTTCTAAGGGTCTGGTAATATGCTGGGTGATATGCTGGTGTGATGCTGGTGAACAAACATTACTAGTTAGTAATGGGGTAACGGAGTTGGTCCTGTGGCTAATTAGTAATGTTTACAGTGATACCCAGGTACCCTAGAGGAGGGTGTGGCCGCTTGGTTGGGAAGTTGGCCCCTTGCTGCCTAAGATGACAGAGGGGTTAGATTGATAAAATGTAAGAAGAGGGAAGTAGAAGAATCAAAGACAGAAAAACTCAATGCGCATTAACTTGAGCGCATAATCAGCCTCATCATGAGGGATGGGCTAAAACCATATGAGATTGAAGTAACTAATGATCTAGCTACTTATACAGTGTCAGAAAGGGGTGGAGCCCCTGAAACACCGGATCATGTAACCAGTGATATCTAGGTGACATGAGCATGACAAAAGATAACAAAAGATAAGTAATTCTATATTCATAACATAGATTAAGACAAAGATGCTAGTGGGTGGGTCATGATGGTAGCTTATCCCTAGAGGAAAAAGATAGAACGTGTAAAGCGCAAAAGAACGTATGTGAGTTACGAGCGAGTGGTGAGAGGGAGACGAATGCGCTGTCCATTTGGCACTCCGCTCAGTACGCGTCTAGTTATGTAAGCCTCACAAGTGATGCGTGGCACCTGTGACGCGTAACTTTGGGACGTGTCACGTGACTAAACCTCCGCGTTTACTTTGTGACTTCAGCCAGCCTCTCATACCATCCCACAGCCCCGATTTAGCTGCTTCAAGATGGCAGCTCTCCCTCCTTTACAGGGCGACTCCAAACTTTCTTCGAATGGGCCTGCACGGCGCGCAGCGTTTGCAGATGTACATAGGCATAACCAGTACCCTCAACCCCCACCTCAGCAGCCTCTTATCGCCCCTAGGGCTGCAGAAAAGGCTAAGGAAACTGAAACACCCCGTCTAACGCGACAAAACACGAAAACTAATCCTCCATCTCCACCAGCCATAATACGCGACGTCGGCAGGGCTGTCGCGTTCACTAGGGTTGGCTTCTTGGGCGAGGTACGTGTTACGTTCAGCCTTCATACATTCGGGATATATATCTGGTCCAGGGTGGCTTTGCACGCGTATACGAAGTTAAGGATGGCAAAGGAATTCGTAATGCTATCAAGGTCGTTACTAAGACTTCCTTAAAAACAAAGAAAGCGAAGACCAAGGTGACTGTTTTTGGATTGTTTATACATAGTCTCATCTATGTCTAGCTGTATGCCGAAATCAAGATACATCGTTCATTGCAACACCCGAACATTGTAAAGTTCAACGAATGTTTTGAGGATGATGATAATGTTTATATGACGTTGGAGTTGTGTGACAATGGGGTGAGTGTTCGGCGTTTGCTCTTCGATCTATGTTTCGATGCCCCGCAGAGCTTGATGGACATGCTTCGTCGGCGACGGCGCTTCACCGAGCCGGAGGCTCGCTTCTTCATGGTGCAGCTCATAGGTGCCTGCCACTTCATGCACACACATCAAGTCATTCACCGAGATCTCAAACTTGGTAACCTGTTTCTGGATGCCGAAATGAACGTCAAAGTGGGTGATTTTGGTTTGGCTGCCCTGATCGAAAACCCAGGCGAAAGGAAAAAGTGAGTTACACGATTCACCCTTTTATTGCCTCGGGCATTGAACTTATGCAGAACGATCTGCGGAACACCGAATTATATTGCACCTGAAGTCTTGTTTGATACAACTAATGGGCATAGTTTTGAAGTTGATACGTGGTCAACCGGCGTAATCCTGTAAACATCCGACTTTGTGGTATAGTCCTATCCCCTGATTTCTTCGATTGGCAGATACACGCTCGTTGTAGGCCGACCTCCTTTTCAAACCAAAGATGTCAAAGCGATCTACAAGCGTATCCGCGACAATCAATATGAATTCCCTGCGGATCGAGAAGTGTCTCTTGATGCAAAGGAGCTCATTCAGCAAATTCTTACCACGGACCCCCGAGCGCGCCCCACACTGCACGAAATCCTCGATCATGCGTTTTTTATGTTGGGCACGGTGCCACCCTTCATACCTGTTACAGCTCAGGATACGGTTCCACTTTTTCGACCAACAATCTCACGCCCGCAATCTCTTGCAAACCTTGCACGGCTTCGTAAACGTGCTCTTCTCGACCCGGATCAGGTAGCTGAGCTTTCCCCAGCTAGCAACGCACCTTCCAAAGGCCATGGCGTGCGCGGAGGTCTTGGCCCAAGCATTGCGCAACAAGAACGCGAGTTCCAGAAAGCAGTGCAACCTGGAAGTCCTATTTCTGCGCTTCTCAGTTCCGCACGCCAGCCCCTTATTGTATCTACTTCCCCAAGCCCCCGTGAAAAGGGGGTCATGATACGTAAGCTAAATAATCCCCCCCCTGTGGCGGGAAAGGGGAAGCAGTCCGTTTCGTCACCTCTTAAGGCTCCACTTACGGATATTCGTGAGGAGGAGGATGGGGAAGAATTTGAGAAACCCAACAGGGAGCTTGAATCGCAGAAGGCGAGGATTGTGGCCCAGATGGTCCCCAGTACATCCTCCCCCGAGATGCAGGAGGAGCAGGAGAACATACCACCAAACAAGCTGAGTAAATCCAAGAAGCCAACAGCTCACATTCCCTCCGTTGAATCCGGCCTCGGCTTGAAGCCTAACGGATTTGAGGTCGTAGCGAACACTCTGACAATCGCGTTCGACGCGAAAGCTGAGGGCCAGCTATTTCGAGAACCATGTATGTTTTCATACGATCGCAGCCAAGAATACGTCTTATTTTTTTCTAGCTCTCGACATAAATCTGCAAGTCCCGAAAGTCTTTATCGTGTCATGGGTTGACTATTGCAATAAATATGGCATGGGCTACGCTCTCACTGACGGGTCGGTTGGGGTGTACTTCAACGATAGCACGACAATGGTTCTTGCTCCGGACAAGCAGTGCGTGTCACTTCATCTTGCCTTGAACATTTCGTTGATCTCCCACAGTCATGTCGATTATGTCTCTTCACGCCGACAGGGCTCCGTTTACGTGCGTAAAAACCATAGCATTTTAGATTACCCCGAGGATCTCAAGAGCAAGATTTATCTCATCAAACATTTCGAACGATACATGATGGAGCGACTCTACGGGGACTATGACTACACATTCCTGGATGTTGAGCGCACTAAAGGCATGGATTTTGTTCAGAAATACCTCCGGATGAAACACGTCATTGTTTTCAAGATGAGCCACGATGTACTGCAGGTGAGAATGCTTGTACGTGACATGGCAGTTGCCTGATGGTTTCCCCTCCATCAGTTTAACTTTTACGACCACACGAAGATGATCATATCGTCGCAAGGACTTCTGATCACGCATATCGATAAGAACTATCACCTCACGCGATGGCCGTTGAGCGATCTCATGGCACGCGCTCTGATGCCTCCGCATCACGACCCATCAAAAGCCAAATTCCACCAGCGTTTGCTAGATAAGCTCTGGTACTGCAAGGAAGTTCTCACCTCCATTCGCAATGCTGGAACTGGTAACGAGGCGGATGTTGGCTCAAGCAAGGCCGAAGCGCCGCTGCGATAGGCAGGCGAGCGCCATTTTCAATACTTTCGACTCGATTTTCTGCTATTCTGTCAAGATCCACCAAGACACCATCATATATAGCATTTGGTCTGGACTCAGAACTCTCCGCAATTCCGCTTTGCATATAACATCAACCCTTGTCTCCCATCATCACTCCATTATCATCATGTTGTTACCAGAATGAATCTTATGTATTGCGATGACTCAAAAGGAGTCTTCCACACTTTTTATACAATGGCGATAGTACATCTTGGTACAAAGATATAACAAGTTACACAATGATGCCTTTGTGAGTGTTCATGTGGACGTGTCCAAGATATTTCTACACAAGGGGCAGGTGCGACTTCTAGATAGCCATGATTGCAGACATGCCGAATGATACCTAACCAGGTATGGTAATTATAGACCATGTTGAATGCCGATCACTTACGAGTGAAAGCAAGGGAGTAACACGGCCCACTCTGCGTCTTTGAACTGGGAGAGGCAAACATGGCACCGTTCAACTACAACGCCCAGAAGTGATAATTTAAGCTTGACACGACCATCGTGCAACTTTCTGCGTCGCACCACCTCGATCTTGCCCGAAGGCAGATCGCCTAAAGTGTTCGAAGACGTTAGAGGTTCGGGCTCAGCTGGACCCAGTATATCACTGATGAGAAGCATATCCTGCTCCTGGAGGTAAGTTCCGTGCATAGGGATGTAGGACGAAAGCGAAAATACTTCGTAACGATCACCACCTGATGCATCGTCGAGACGTGAGAGTAAGACATCAAGGTCTGTATATTGGCTTAAAGTGGTCTCCGCTACCAGAGTATCTGTCAAGTGAGAATCGGCAGCGCCCGACGGCTCTGGAGCGGTGCCCTCCCCCCGGTATGAGGAATCATGAAGGTCAGCTGGTGGGGAAAGTATGGTAAGATCAGTGATAGTGTGGTGGGGGGAGATCGCAGGGGATGTGCGTGGAAGAACGTGAGAGGCTTCGAAATCGCCAGGCGTCACAGGATTGCCACTGGGAATGATGGAAGAATCATCAAGCGTCAAACCTGGACCTGTGGATGACGGAATGTACTCTCCCAGGTCCTGCGAGCAGGTAAACAAACTTCGTGCATCTGGAATACCTTCTAGTTGAAAAGAAGCAAGGTCATCGGCATTGCGTATATCCATGGAGGACGAAATTTCTAAAATTCCTGATTGCCGATCCCCATTTTCGTCCTCGGATACACATCTTGGTACGGTTACTTCAGGAGGAAAAGACGGCGGGGGTAGCGGAGGCGGTTTGCGTTTTACGCGTGTTCGGATGAAATCCAG